>CAJHQP010009353.1:0-22765 GCA_905132765.1 Moricandia arvensis
GTGATCTTTCACATGAACCACAGGGATAGACTGAGGTGGTCAAACTGAATGGTTAGTAAAGTTCGAAAGTTATGACCGATTTTACCTAAAGCAAGGGGTGGTCTGTTGCCTTCCAAAGAGGAAGCGTCGAGAAGAAAGTCAATGGAGTGTCATATCGATGGCCACAGCTCATCTGGGTTAGGTCGATCGACGTTGGGATCCTCAGCATAGGACCTGGTCTACTTTGTTTTAAATTGGCCGAAATACAGTCGATACAAGCAGCAATCGAAAAAAAAAAAGCGGTAAAATGCTGGATGGTACAAACTTAAAACCCATGGACTTTAGTGAATAGTTTTTATGCCAATATTTTTAGGCACCAAGCTGTTTTTCTAAAGAATCAATAGTTGTTCGAGGATGTGGATTGAGAAGCAGAGGGAAATCCTTCAGAGCCTCCTGGATCTCCTTCCCTGGTTCTTTATTAGAATATATATGGTCGTATTTATATATTCTATTTCAGCCAATGTGATTATTTGCTGGTACATACTAGATCATGAAATGTAGTATAAGATTGCTGTCTAGGATAGGATTGTATAAAGAGTGTTGATTAATGCGTATGGATGGATTATCGGCAAACAAATGTAACATAAGCTGAGTGTGACCTTATGTAGACTAATCTATGCCCGGGAGACTAGATAGTCTGGTGTGATGTATGCTTGCTGTTCTAAGAAGTAGACTAAACTAGAACCTTGATCGGATAGGTATAGCTTAATCGTGTCCCAAGCGGATCAGAAGACAGTGGAATTGCTACTACCCAGAATTAACTCATGGAAGCAAAGCTAGACTAGAACCTGTCAATAGCGGAGATATAGAATTATAAAGTTAATTTAGAATGACTTATCGTAATAGGTCATAAGAAGGCATTTGACTCAAGATGGCACCATCGATCGAATGCAGAAAATGCATCGCACGTATCGTACGCCGTCACAACTCGTGTCAACAACGAGAGCTGATCAGATTTATTGGAGTCTTGTCTGATGAGATTATGATCTTGCGCATCTGATAGAGGCATGGTCATCGTGTGTTACATACAGTATGGACAGAATATACGGCTTACTAATAATGATCTAGACAATACTACTATACGTTTTCCGTAATCCGTGCTTATAGGGTGCCACTAGTGCCTGAAATCCTAGACTCAGCTATTATTATAATATTATTGTAGTTTACCTGTACCTCTATCAATCAATCGTCTGCCTATTAGTTTTATTTAGTGCTTATTAATCTATTTTGCCTTATCTACATGGATGATTGAGTTATTGTGTGCCAGCGCTCCCTGTGATCCCTGATCCCCTAAATAAAAATTGACCTCTCTGGACAAAGAGTAGTGTGGTTAGGAGTTAATTTGAGTATGAGTTTGGTCATGGAAAGTATCATAGAAAATCCGTCATGTTTAGATTTGGCGTGCTCGCCTGGGGAGCACAGAAGAAATTCACCAATATGACTCTAATTCTAGTTTAGAATTTCAGTTCTAAGTAGTTTGAATTTCAATATTAGTGTATACTTACAATAAAACTTGTTATGTGTTGTTCAAGTGAAGCCTATTACCATAGATTAATAAAGGTACCATTGATAAGCTACATAATGAGGAACATGTTTAAGGGTTTCCTTCAATAGAGAAGAAGAAAAAGCTGAGACTGCATATGCGGGCGCAGACCGATACCAGTCATAAGTCTTACAGTGATGCGGCATAGGTCGACCATCCTACTCTCCAGAAGTTGGAGGTCGTCTGAGAGAGTGAGAAAATGTGGGAGTGGGCGTTAAGAAGGTAAAAGGTGCCGTAGGGAAAGGCTTAATTCAATGCGTAATAACACATCCAAATACCGTTTCATCCGTCGTAATGCGATTTCACCCAACACACTTAAAGACGTGATTTGACGGTCGTGATTCGGAACATTGATTACGCTAAGAGCTCGATCGTAGATAGGACACAACTATAGCGATGAGACAGAGGGTGAAAGAGATACCTAATACTTAAGGCTGATTGAGAATGGAATCATAGGAGACGAAGAAAGTCATCCTCGCAACAGTATAGGACAATTGATTAATGCAGAAGGAGTTGTGATCCCTGATGTCATTTCTGTTGCTGAGATAAATGACTTCAAGATGAGCCGTGAGATGGTGTGATTGGGCAGCTCATATATTTTCAGGGTTTGCCTCATGAAGAACCGAAGAAACACATCGAAGAACTTGTGGATCTATTCTCAAGGGAGCGAGCATAATGAAGTGTCTCAATACACATGCTCTGCAAGATATTTCCTTATTTTATCTCTGGGAAGGCATTAGCTGGTTAGTCGACTGGAACCACATTCTCTGACTCGCTGGTATGATATTGAAAGAGCATTCCTTTATGAATTCTCGATGAAGCCTGCAGCAGCTCGAGAAAAAGAGATCAACGATAAGTTAAACAAGATCCTTGAAATTTGGCAATCAAGAAATAAGACGAGATTCCACAACAGCTTCTCGAATACGTAGCAATGGGTATTAAGTATTGTGGATCTGAGCCGAGCCAGAGCAGAAAGAAGCTGATATTATCAATCCGACTCGGCGTCGATCGATAATAAGATCTCACCGTTGATCGACACTAAGATCTCAACTTCTATTGAACATAAGAGTTCAGCATCGATCGACACTAACTCCGGTTATCGATCGCCCACCACTTGACATCCATGAAGATCAAATTATCTTCAGGACATTGAAGACTCGACACTAGAGAGCACTGATGTATCAAGTTGTTATCATGCTCCGGATGTAGAAACAAAAATCACCACCACAGATCTCTTGGAGCCAAAGGATAAAGAACAACTTGGGTATTTGGATTCAAGTAGGAATGCCACTATTGAGCTAGAAAAATGGTTTGAAGATATGCATCAGAATGCGGAGCAGAAGCATGATGACGATCAGCACACTTCGAGAATAGATCTGGAAACTTCACCAAAAGCTAGCATCGGATTTACACCAACCCGATATCATCGATAGAAAATCACCCTACTGCATCGATCAACACACAAAGCCCATCATCGATCGATACCACCTAGCTGACATCGATCGACACTCATTGTTGGACGAACAGCCTAGTTACATGATTGAACCAGGACGGGTTGATGAGAGAATGCACGTGTCCAAGACCTCAAATCTTTCTGTCCTAGAACATCTACGACCACCTTATCTGCACAAAAGAAGCTGCTTGGTTTTCATAAAATAGTGAAGATGGTACATGACCCTGTGAATTTTTGGTTCCTAGTGCTGTTTTTGAGATGAATTTCCTATTCCACCAGATGGAAGTGTGCAAATGGATCTATACGTTGAGGTATTTGATGATCTTCAGCATGCAGTTGTTGTCTCAGAGAGTATGGAGTATGAATGTGACATTGACCAAGGACCATTGATAGCAGAATCGATCGACACCATCATTGATGAATCGATCGGCGCCACCATTGGAACATTGATCGACATCAACACTAGAACATCGATCGACACTTCATCACAGATCAGAGCAGATGAGTTTGAAATGTGTCATAATCTCTTCGATGGAGGCACCACAAGACAAACAAGTACTCTGGCGGAAAGAAGAAGAGGAATTGGAAGAAGAGAAAAAGGATCAAGGAAGGTTCTCGGTTATCATTGATTCCCCACTTCTCAGATGGTGTTAGGAACTGCAGAGTGCGGAGCAGATGCTTCTCACAGTTGTTTGTAAACCTTCGAGCCCTCACTATTTCTGAAATGATAGACAAAGGAGAAGAGCCAGTGGAGGATTTCACAAAAAGGGTGATGAATCCTGAAGATATTGGACATTGGGAATTGTTTTTGAAGAAAATTCCCAATCACATCCGAACTGAATGAGAGTTTCAAAACGTCAAGCTAAAGACTAAAAACAAGAGCTGGGTGAGAGGCGACCAACTGTTTAGTAAGTTTAATTAGATTTTATTTTTCATTATTACTAATTTACGTATTTATTTATTTCAGGTTCAAGAAAAAAAGAGATCAGAGGATGATAGATGCGCAGAGCATCGATCGACTCTTGATCACTGTGATCGACAAATCAAACTGAGCATCGATGGCGATCGCCAATTAACTGTGTCGATCGACGGTCACCATCATCAAGCAGGTATATCGTTTTTTCTTGTAAAATTTGGTACTTTATAACACTGTTGATAGTGTTGTGTAAGTCTTGGGGGAGGTATTATTGATATTGTGTTCTATTTTGATTTTGATTTTCTATATTAAATAAAATAGAAAAAAGAACAGAGTAGAAACATCCAGGTGTACGATCGATCGACACTGAAGAATAAACATAGATCGACCATGGATCATGACCATCGGTCGAGACCATCCATCTTCGCGTCGATCAACATTTTTTACAGAGTCCGGTATCGAGTTTCTCTCTTAAGATTTTTACTGATGATTTGTTTTTCCTAACCAATCCGGGAAGGATTACACTAGGGACAATGTAATGAAATGTTTGGGGGAGGTCCACTTTTGCATGCTATTTGATTTTAGTCTATTTACTATATAGTATTGACGTGGGGGTGTGTTTTTTTATGGTTCAGAAAGGTTAAAATATCCTAAAAACAACTGTCAATTTAACCCCTTAATCCTAACACACAATACAATAATACTCTTGTCAAGAGAGAGATCCGGTGTAGTACTAGGGATCGAATCTAAAGAGAACAAAGACAAACAATAGATTTCTTATTTCTAAAGGTTAAGTTAGGTAACTATATTTATTAGTAGCAAGTAATCAAGTCACAGAAATATTTCTTTATTAGAAGGGATAGATGCAAATATGGAAATAGCTAATAATGGTAAATATTGGAGAATATGCATGGATCTAGAGGGTTTCAGGCAAGTGGATTTATAGTAGATAGAATTTAAGGTATTTAATCATAGAACTCTAAATCTAATGTAAAAGACACCAGCTCTCCCATGCGCGCATAATCTATTGACCAAGACCAATATCCCAACTCTTGCTTGTTGACACGGAATGACCGTCGATCGATGGCAATGATCCTGCGTCGATCGACGGTTTCTTGAATCAAGCGTTATGACCTAGTTCAATAAGTTCACTAGATTGACTAAATCAACTCTCGTTTGTTTCTAGCAACCTAGCTCAGCAAAATAGATTCCGGTAGTAGACCATGCTTTCACTTGCGCCTAATTATCCTATTGTCAGGGTTCTAGTTAGCTACTCTAGAACACAAGCAATAAACACAATTCTATTAATAGATATAATAATAACCTTAACAATTCTATTGTTTGGCTAATCCATCAGTGCCATTGATAAACCTTAAAACCTAGTTGACAATTACTCAGACATAATTAAAGTAAGAAGAATACTCTGAATAAAATTCATAGATAGAATAAGGGGGTTTCAACGAACACTTAAAATATACTAGCAAATTCTAGCACAAAACACACAAACTTTGCCCCCTTAACTCTAGCACACTTAGCATGGTGCAATACATAAAGTATAAATAAAACCCCAAAAGTTTAGGTCAAAACTCGTCCAAGGGTAGTCTCGTAATTTTGTGTCATGTCTCTAACTTGGGCTTGAAAGTCGGTTGTCTGCGAAGTGGACATCGCTCGATGGCAGATGTGCAACATCGATCGATCTTGGTCATGTAACATCGGTCGATGCCAACGTTGTATCGTCGATCGATGGTAATCTCGTACTACAATGATCAGCTACGGATAATTCCTCTCCAAATGCTCAAAAAGCTCCCAGTATCTCCATATATCTCCAAAATGTACATAACATAGCCTAAAAAGACATGTAAAGACCTAAAACATAGCCTAGATACACATTACAAACCCTAAGAAGAGTCTATAACATGGTCCAAAATTGGTAATTCATAGGCTATATCATATATATATATATAAGTGTTTCAATAAATTTTGTTGAGTCAAGAAGGAGACTATAATCAAGATTTATTATTGACTAACCACACTTTAGCACCATTCTTAAAAGGTTGTTTGCAGAGATTACTAGAGATACCAAAGTGGATCATCATGCCGCTATATCACACTTTTCTTTAAAGTTTGAAGGAACCGAAGCTGATTTCCAACATTAATCCTGACAGTATTTTCTTGCTTGGGGATTTGCTATATATTAGATCAGATTGCTTCTGCAAGTCTGGAAGGTAAAAGTTTGTGTGCTTCTGATTCCCTCTCTCTCCCTTTCAGATTAAAGGAGTCGAACAGGATTTGGTGGCTACAACCATTAAGGCTTGATTCATATGATCCTAGAAAGAGATAAAAGTTAAAAGAAGTTAACAGGATCTGGTGGCAAAAACCTTTAGGGCTTGATTCATGGAAACCTATCCAAATATCTTAGTCAATTAAAAAAGTAAAATGATACCCTCAAAGAAGGGAGACATTAACTAAGAAGAAGTGAGAATATAGAGAAGAAAGGAATAATCAGAGAAGACTACCTATGTGCTTAGATACTTGCAAGGGTAAGAGTCCATATATCCTCCGATCGATACTCTCAAGGTAAAGCCTGCACTTTTCTTTTATGAAAATATATGAAATCAGTAGATGGGTGAGTCAGACTAGTATTCGCTAAGTTGTTGATAGAATGGATTTGATTGCTATACTAGGACAGGGTATATGAAGTTTCTCTGTGATCGACTTGATAGGATGTGGTTGCAACAAAGTAGAGTGATAGTTATACTTAGACATTATGGGAGTCTCCACTTTTCAAAACCTCTTTCACAGGCTTTGTTTGCTTGAGGACAAGCGAAAGGTTAAGTCTAGGGAGTTGATAGGGCCTGATATTTACCACTATTGTGCCATGATATCAGCCCTATTTAGAATCTTTTATATGTGTTTGGAGTATGTTTTAGAGTATTTTCAGGTTCAGGTACGGGTACGGTCTAGAGAACTTCGCGATTCTGGAGCTTTTAGAGATGCAGAACTTTGAAGATGCGTCAGATGTTTATCTATGGATGGAGATGTCCCCACAGTGAGATTGAGATGATATTTTGACAGAAGATAGATCTAAGACTTATCTTTCCAATTCCACCGGTTTGAAGGTCCACCTGACGGATAGATCTAAAGTTATACCCGATTTACTAAAGCGTGGTATGTCTGCCTTTGCGAGAGGATGCTGTCGAGAAAATGAATGAGTGTCGATCGATGGCACAGCCTTGGTTTCGATCGACGGTGATCCCAGAAGACAGGCCTGACTTGTTTTATGGCCGACTCAAGCCCAGAAGCCATCACAAACCAAAAATACCTCTGGACGACCTAAACCTTATTTAATTTGTTTCTATGCCCATTGTTTAGGCTCCAAGATTTTCTCTATCTATTGTTCTAAGGTTAGGAGAGAAGGGTGGAACTCCTTCAGAGTCCTCTTGGAACTCCTTTGGTTCTTTATTTGATTTATATTCTATATCTATTATATATATATATATATATTCTATTCATCTATGATTTCAGTGACAAAGATCATGTATGAGTAGATCTCTTATTAAGTTTTAGGGTTAATAATGGTATTGATGGACTGGCCAAACAATCGAACTGCTAGGTTGATTATTAAATATATCAAGAGAATTGTATTTATTGCTTGTGTTCAAGAGTAGCTAAACCAGGAACCCTGATCATAGGATAGTTAGGCGCAAGCGACAGCATGGTCTACTACCATAATTAATCATGTTGAGCTATGTTGCTAGAAACAAAGAAGAGTTCATTTATTTAATTTAGTGAACTTATCGAATTAGGTCATAAAACTTGACTCAAGAGACCATCAATCGATGCAGGATCACTGTCATCGATCGACGGTCATTATGTGTCAACAAGCAAGAGCTAAGACATCAGACTTAGTCAATAGATTAGACTGCGCAGCGAGATCTGGTCGTGTTTTACATTAGATATTGAGTTCTACTGATTAATAGCCTTAGCTTCTATCCTCTATATAATCCATTTGCCTGAAACCCTAGATCTAGCTATCAATCATCTGCTATAGTTTACCTATTGCTTATTAATATATTTTGCCTAGCTTAATCGCGACTGTATTGAGTTTATTGTGTGTCCATACTCTCGATAGATTTTCGATCCTAAATACTACAATTTGACCTCTCCTTGGCAAGAGTAGTTCGTAGGGTTAATTTTATAGAGTATGCATTTAAATACATAAAAAGCCTCATGTCATATGGTGAGACAGAGTCACCACAGACCGGAGGAGGAACCAACTGAGGCCACTTGAGTCTTGGATCGACATGAAGGATCTAATCGCGCAACGGTTTGTCCCACAACACTTCCACGGAGACTTACAAAGGCGTTTCAGGACCCTTAGACAAGGGACTAAGTCGGTGGAAGAATACTATGAAGAGTTTGAACGTTTGAGGAACCGGCTTGGACTTAATGAGGATGAATAATCCATTATGGCTCAGTTTGTGGATGGGCTAAATGACCAAATCAATAGCAAGGTAGAAAGGCAGGACTACCTAGACTTTAAAGATCTATTCTATCTAGCCATTCAGGCCGAGCAACACATCAAGAACAAGTCCACTAGGAGTAAACCATAAACTGCTTGGGGTTCAAGTAAAAACTCCAAAAACTATCCAAAGTCAGTGGATAAGGGCAAGGGGATAGACATAGGCAATCAGAATAAGACCCGACCTACCGAGCCCAACAAAGACACCAGGACAGAACCTGGTAGGAGTGCTAACCACCAACGTTCCAGAGACATCACTTGGTTCAAATTCAAAGGCCGACGGCATATGGAAAGGGAGTGCCAAAACCAGAGGGTCATGTTTCTCACTGATGAAGGATATGTGTCCCATGATTAAGATGATCGATGGTCCATGAAGAATTTGGTGAAATGGAGTATCCGGATGTGGGAGAAAGTTTGATGATCAGGCGAGTACTTAGTGTCCAAGTGCAACCGGCTGAGACCATCCAAAGGGAGAACATATTCCACAGCCGATCTACCATCCGAGGCAAGGTATGCAACCTAATCATTGATGGTGGGTCTTGCATTAATGCTACTAGTGCATACATGGTAGATAAACTTGGCCTAGAAAAGACTAAGCATCCTCATCCGTATAGACTAAGGTGGCTAGATGATAAGGTTGAACTTCAAATTAAAGAACAAGTGACCATTCCATTTAGCATTGGTAAGTACCAATATGAAGTAGTTTGTGATGTAGTACCCATGCAACCCAGACATGTTCTCTTAGGTAGACCGTGGCAATGGGATAGAGAAACTAAGCATGATGGTCGATATAATATGTACACTTTCATGCATGATAAGCGTAAGATTAGCTTAGCACCTCTCACACAAGCAAAGGTCCACGAATTACACTTGTAAATGTCTAAGGAAAAAGAGAAATCTGTCAAGTCTAACTTTCTTATTAGGCCTAGCTATATCCAGAAGGCTGCTGCTACCAAACACACAATGCTACTAATGATCTTTAATGAGCTTTTCAGTGCAGGTTCTGATGAATTGACACTTCATCCAGTAGTCACTAAACTTCTTGACAGGTTCAAGCATGTGTTTCCAGAGGAGATCCCACACGGCTTACCACAACTTAGGGGCATAGAGCACCAAATAGATTTCATACCCGGAGCTGCCTTGTCAAACAAACCAGCATATAGGGTAAACCCGGAGGAAACCAAGGAGTTAGAAAGGCAAGTCCAGGACCTATTAGATAAGGGATATGTTAGGGAAAGCCTTAGTCCTTGTGCCATACCAGTATTGTTAGTACCCAAGAAGGATGGGACATGGATAATCTGAGTAGACTGCCGAGCCATAAACAACATCACCATTAAGAATAGACACCCCATACCATGCCTTTATGACATATTTCATGAGTTAAGTGGAGCCACAATATTATCCAAGATAGACCTTAATAGTGGGTAACACCAGGTTAGAATGAAAGAAGGTGATGAGTGGAAGACTGCCTTCAAGACTAAGCAAGGTCTTTATGAGTGGCTAGTGATGCCATTTGGACTCACCAATGCTCCCAGCACCTTCATGCGCCTCATGAACCATGTTCTTAGACCCTACATCAGTAAGTTTCTTGTGGTCTACTTTGATGACATTTTGATTTATAGTACCACTTTCTTTCAACATGTGACACATCTTGAGTAAGTACTAAAGACACTTCGACAAGAAGTGCTTTATGCGAACCTCAAGAAGTGCACATTCTGCACTGATAAACTTGTTTTCCTAGGCTTTGTTGTGAGTTCACAGGGACTACAGGTGAATGAGGAGAAGGTGAAGGCAATCCAAGACTGGCCGGAACCAACCAACATCAGCCAAGTCCAGAGTTTCCATGGTTTAGCAAGATTCTACTGGGGGTTTGTTAAACACGTCAGCAGTATAGCTGCACCTCTCACTGCTGTGGTGAAGAAGAGTATTGGGTTCACATGGGAGAAGGCACAACAAGACGCCTTCCAAACATTGAAGCATCGTTTGACCCATGCACCAGTCCTAATCCTTCCTTACTTGAACAAAACTTTCGAAGTGGAGTGTGATGCATCGGGAATTGGGATTGGGGCGTGTTGACTCAAGTAGGAAAACCAGTGGCCTATTTCAGTGAGAAGTTGAGTGGAGCCACACTAAACTACCCAACGTATTACAAGGAGTTGTATGCACTAGTGAGGGCATTGGAGACATGGCAGCACTACTTGCTGTCAAAGGAATTTGTAGTCCATACCGGCCAAGAGACATTGAAACATCTAAGGGGTCAGACCAATCTCAAGAAGAGACATGCTCGCTGGATGGAATTCAAAGAAACCTTTCCCTACATCATCAAGTGCAAGAAGGGAAAGGGAAATATTGTAGCCGATGCACTCTCTAGGAGACATGCTTTGATTTCCACAATGGAAGCCAAGGTGATGGGATTTGAATTCATTAAGGACCTATATGATGAAGAGCCAGATATTGCTGAGAACTATTCTGGGTGTAGCAAAGGACCCCAAGGGATGTTTTATCTACATGAAGGGTTTCTATTCAAGGGCAGAAGGATATGCATTCCCTAGTGCTCATTGAGGGTCTTAATCACCCGAGAAGCTCATGGAGGAGGACTCATGGGACACTTTGGAGTGGATAAGACTTTAGCCGTGGTACGATAAAACTTATATTGGCCTCACCTAAAGAAGACTATTGGATCCCATTGTGCAAGATGTGTGACTTGCAAGAAGGCCAAATCCAAGGCGCAACCAGATGGCCTATATATGCCCATGCCGATACCTACTGCCCCTTGGGTGGATCTATCTGTGGAATTTGTACTAGGCCTGCCAAAGGTACAACACAGGGACTCCATCTTTGTAGTGGTAAATTGATTCTCCAAGATGGCACACTTCATACCTTGTTCCAAGGTGAATGATGCGTCAAAAACGGCTGATTTTTCTTTAAGGAGGTTGTGCGCTTACACAGAGTACCTCAGACCATTATATCTGACTTGGGTGTGTTTACTGTTCTAGCAGGGTATAAATATCCTCAACAATTAACTATCAAATAAACCCTTAATCCTAACACACAAAACAATACTCTTGCCAAGAGATATCAGGTGTAGTACTTAGGGATCGAATCCACAGAGAAAAATGGCACACAATAGATTTCTTATTCCTAAATGTTAAGCTAGGTGATTATATTTATTGGTAACAAGTAATCAGTATAAGGAAATATTCCTTATTGGAGAGTGTAGATATGGAAATATGCTAATAATGTAAATATGGATATAGACTAATAATGTAAAATATGGAAGTATGATACTAAACTAACTAGATGCAAGTGTAAATATGCTAGATCTAGGGTTTCAGGCAAGTGGATTATAGAGGATATAAGCTAAGGGTATTAATCATAGAACTCGATAGCTAATGTAAAAGACGATCAGCTATCTCTGCGAGTCAAATCTATTGACTAAGTCCGATGTCTCAGCTCTCACTTGTTGACACGGAATGACCGTCGATCGATGTTAATGATCTTGCGTCGATCGATGGTTTCTTGAGTCAAGATATATTACCTAATTCGATCTTGGTCATGTAATATCGGTCGATGTCAATATAGTGCCGTCGATTGACGGCAGTCTTGTACTTCGACTCTCTCAATGATCATCTACGGATTATTCTCTTCTAACCAAATGCTCCAAGTATCTCCATATATCTCCAGAACGTACCTGGACCTGTAAAGACCTTAAAACATAGCATATACACACATAATAGACCCTAAATAGAGTCCATAACATGGCCTAAAAATGGTAATAAATATGTTAAGAATCTTCTCCCCTAAAAAACTCTAAAACTATAATAGAATACTAAAAACTATGAAACATTCTCTCCACCACACTACCACACTTTTCTGTGTGTGAAACATAAAGTATAAATATAGAACACTAAAATCTAGGTCAAAACTCTTCCATGGTATCTTCGTCATTTGTCTCTAACTTTGACTTGAGATTGGTTGTCTGCGAATTCGTCATCGATCGATGGCAAGTGTGCAACATCGATCGATCATGGTCTTGTACCATCGGTCGATGCCAAGATAGTGTCGTCGATCGATGATTATCTTGTACTTGAATGATCAGCTACGGATTCATCTCTTCTAAATGTTTCAAAAGCTCCAAGTATCTTCATATACCTCCAAAACGTACTTGGACGTGTAAAGACCTTAAAACATAGTCTAGACACAGATAATAAACCCTAAATAGAGCCTATAACATGGCCTAAAACTAGTATTAAATAGGTTATATCAACTCCCTCAGACTTAACCTTTTGCTTGTCCTTAAGCAAACAAGCTTGCGAAAGAAGTTTTGAAAAGCGAAGACTCACATAATATCTAAGTATATCTGTCACCTTACTTTATTGCAGCCACATCCTATCAAGTCAATCACAGAGAACTTTATATACCCTATCCTAGTATAGCAACCAAATTCCCTTCAACCAATAACTTAGCAAATGCTAGTCTGATTCGCCCCTTTACTGATTTCATTTCTTTGCATAAAATAAAGGTGCAGGCTTTACCTTGGGAGTATCGATCAAAGGATATATAGACTCTTACCTCTACAAGTATCTGAACACACATGTAGTCTTCTCTGATTCCTTTCCTCTCTTTCTTCTCACTTCTTCTCAGTCAATATCTCCCTTCTTTGGAGGGTATCATTTTATTTTTTTAATTAACTGAGATGTTTGGATAGGCTTCAATGAATCAAGCCCTAATGGTTTTTTTCCACTAGATCATATTCACTTCTTTTTGAAATTTATCTTTTCTAGGATCATATGAATCAAGCTTTAATGTTTGTAACCACCAAATCCTGTTCGACTCCTTTTTTGGAGAGAGAGGGGAATCAGAAGCACACAGACTTTTACCTTCCAGACTTGCAGAAGGAATCTTGTCCAGTGTATACCAAATCCTAAAGCAAGCAAATAATGTCAATATTAGTGTTGGAAATCAGCTTCGGTTCCTTCAAACATTCTAAGCAAGTGTGATATAGTGGCAGGATGATCCACTTTGGTATCTCTAGTAATCTCTGCAAAAAACCATCTAAGAATGGTGTTAAAGTGTGGTTAGTAAATAATAAATCTTGATCATAGTCCTCTTGTTGACTCGATAAAACTCTTTGAAAAACTTATATATATATATAGTAAATAAAACTCAAAAATAATAAAATAGTATTAGCGAACCTCCCCCAAGACTTAAAATACAATGTCCCCAGTGTAATCCGTAAAAAGCCCTAACCCGCACACTTGATCTAATGAGGTTCTAATGGTCTGACCATGGATAATCCAGGTCGACCAGTTCCTTTTTAAGGCCTGATATTCTTAAGTCAAGTTCCATTATTCTGTGATTCGAATTTTAGAGTCTATATGCGAGTTATTAGAGTCAAAGCTATGATAAACTGATTGTTTTATTTATAATACAAAGGATTCGATACAATTGTTAAGTTTGCACAATAGGCTATTACAATGTTTGATCCTAAATCAGTCTATCCAACCACCCATCCTCCCACAGCCTCGAGTCTTCAAGGCTAAGCCAAATCCTTCCCTCGATCACCATCATGTCCGGAAACCAACCAAGACGTAAGCATCTATCTGATAATTCACAGTCAGTTTCTAATGCATGCAACAATAATCAGTTTCTTTCTAAGTTCATCCCAAAGATCCCCTTAATAATATCTGATTCATCATGTTTATTAACTGGATCGATCAACTTCAGTTCGTGGGTCCATAAATGTCTGTCTTACACTAAACCATCTGATCGGCCTTAACCCGATCAAGCCATTTGGCTAAAAACTTGTGATCTATCGGATCCAAACTTAAGCATCAGATCACATGACTAGACCGGCTTACAGCCTTGTCTTTTTACTCTGCCATATGGCCTAAGTTACTGATCGTTCATACAGAAGAAAAGAGAAACGATTAAGTTTAGTAGAGATGGATGTAAATGTTTAACCCAATTGCCATAGAACTAGTCGGAATCACCCGAGGGCTATGAGCGATGGTTTATCCGGTCCATTCACTCACCTTGGAAGTGCGTTCTAGAGTCGCGGTCCCAGTACGCGGTTGTTTCTCCTTCGGACTCATTCTGGATCGTTCTTCAAGATGGTGCAGTCAGATTGCCTTTGTGGCTTGATTTCTGATCAAGTCTTCTTCCAATTCGCCTTATTTCTTCTCCTTCGGTTGCGTTTTCGGTTATGTTATTTTCGTGAGTTTCCTTGGGAAATTCTCTGTCAAAAACTGATCCCCAGGCCCGAAATATAAAGAAGACTCGGCCATACGACGCCCCTCTGCATCGCCCCTAAAACCGCCGAACACAGCTTGCCACACGTGCCTTAGCTCAGCTGAACCAGTTCAGATCCGACCTTCTGCGTCTGATAACCGTCCCGACCCAACCACCTGGCTCAATCGTTGAACACTGCCAACGAGCTGAGTTGAGCTTCCCGGCAGTTGGTTCAGCTGACTTAGCTTTACTGAACTCATTCTGAGCTCGGTCCATCTTGCCCCAAGCTCTGTCCCAGCTTCGTCCAGCTCGCCCAAGCTCACCCAAGCTTATTCTAGCTCCTTTACACTCTTTCTTTAGTCGTTCCAGCTCCTTTTCTTATTTTTCTTTGTTTTCTTGGCTAAGTCCCGATCATATCTTGGACTTAACTCTTTAATAAGACGATGGAACGCTTGCCTTTGTGTCTTATGACCGCTTGTTCGTTCCCTCGTCCATGGTCCATCCCAACGATCCTATTTAGGATTGGGGATGCTACAAGTCTCCCCACTTGATAGGGATTCGTCCCGAATCCAAACCAAGTGATCCTTTCCCCTCAAACTGTTCGAACCATTGGGGTATTCGGCCTTC
Source organism: Moricandia arvensis (assembly GCA_905132765.1). Lineage (NCBI taxonomy): Eukaryota > Viridiplantae > Streptophyta > Magnoliopsida > Brassicales > Brassicaceae > Moricandia > Moricandia arvensis. Next base: position 15,332 of record CAJHQP010009353.1, read on the forward strand.
ATTTTTGCTTCGGTTTCCCAAGTTGATTATTCCTTGCCATTGCAATCCCAAACGACTTTAACCATTTGGTTTATCTTCTTCCTTGTTGCTTTTTCCATCCTATCAACAATTCAAACTGGCCTTGACTCCAAAGTTAGGTTTGTGCCTAACTCGAAGGCAGTTCAGGCACTATAACATCTTGATCCGTTAAGCATTTGCGGAGTTGGGATACATGGAACACATTGTGAAATGCTTCCATTTCGGTTGGTAAGTTCAACTTGTACGCAACCGATCCAACTCTTTCAATGATTTTAAACGGACCCAAGTACCTTGGATCAAGCTTCCTCTTCTTGAAACTCTTGCTCGACCCTTGAAAGTCACCATCTTTAGATAGACGAGATCATCAACTGCGAACTCAAGGTTCTTCCGATGCTTGTCCGCATAGATTTCTGTCTATATTTGGGCTTCCTTCATCTTATCCTTCAAGAATTTGATCTTCTCAGTTGTTTCTTCCACTATGTCCGGTCCAATTATGCTGCGTTCCCCACTTGAGTCCAGCATAATGGCGTTCGACATGGCCGTCCATACAATGCTTCATATGGCGACATGCCAATGCTTCTATGGAAGCTATTGTTGTAGGCGAACTCAACCAAGGGCAGATGCCGTTCCCACGAGTCGCCCCAGTCTAAGGTACAAGCCCGTAACATATCTTCTAATGTACGGATTGTCCTTTCAGATTGGCCATCCGTTTGGGGGTGATAGGCCGTACTCATGTTCACTCGTGTTCCCAAAGCTTTCTGGAAGGCTTTCCAGAAATGGGAAGTGAATCGAGAGTCCCTATCCGAGACAATACTGGCCAGTACTCCATGTAACCGGACTATTCGTCCATGTACTTCGCACTATCTCTCCCACTCCATCTGTTTTTCTCATGGCGATGAAGTGAGCAGACTTGGTCAGTCGGTCCACAACCACCCAGACCGCATCCCTCTTATTCTTTGTTGCTGGGAGACCAGTCACAAAGTCCATTGTGATATGATCCCACTTATATTCCGGAATGGGTAGGTTCTGCAACAACCCACTTGGAAATTGGTTTTCGGCTTTGACAAGTTGGCAAGTTGGGCACTTCTCCACCCACTTGGCCACATCTCGTTTCATTCCGATCCAATGATAGTACCTCTTTATGTCCCGATACATCTTTGTCTGACCGGGATGAATAGAAAATTTTGACGAGTGAGCTTGTTTTAATATCTCGTCCTTTAATTCCCTATCATCCGGCACACTGACCCGTCCATTGACAAGGATTGTCCCATTGTTGGATGTTTGGTACTCAGTCTTATCATTTTGAGCAACTTTGTTTAAGTTCTCATCTTGACCTGGGCATTCCTGATCCTGGTGAGTAGATCCGCTTGATCTACTGCACTCCGACCCAATGGTTCCTGATCCTTAGACAATGCATTGAGATGCAAGGTCCGGATCATTCCTTCAAGCTCTTCAGATTCCCTTTCTGCTGAAACATCAGCCCTTCTCCTGCTTAGTGCATCCGCGACCAAGTTTGCCTTGCCCGGATGGTAAGCGATATCCAGATCATAATCAGCTACAAATTCCATCCACCGCCTTTGCCTTAGGTTCAACTCAGGCTGAGTGAAGATGTATTTGAGGCTCTTATGATCCGTGAAGATCTGTACCTTGGCCCCATATAGATATGATCTCCATATCTTCAAAGCAAACACAACCGCACCCATCTCTAGGTCATGGGTCGGATAGTTTACTTCATGCTTCCTCAATTGTCTTGATGCATAGGCGATCACCTTGCCTTTCTGCATCAGAACACAGCCAAGCCCGGATATAGATGCGTCTGTATAGACAACATATGGTTCATCCGTTTCAGGCAAGGCTAGAACTGGTGCACTCGTTAGCATATCCTTCAATGCTAAGAAACACTTCTCACACTCTTCCGACCATGTGAATTTTACATCCTTTCCGGTCAGTCGAGTCATGGGTTGGGCTAAACTTGCAAACCCTTTTACAAACTTCCGGTAGTACCCGGCCAATCCAAGGAAGCTCCTTACTTCAGTGGCATTCTTTGGCCTTGGCCAATCCTTGATGGATTTGATCTTCTCCGGGTCAACCGAGACTCCCTCACTAGACACAATGTGTCCTAGGAATCCAATACTCCTTTGCCAAAAGTTGCAACTTGCTCAGTTTGGCAAAGATTTTTTGTTCCCTTAACCAGCCCAGCACGGCCAAAGATTCCCTTGATGCAAATCCGATCCTTGGAGTAAACGAGTATATCATCTATAAAGATGATTACAAACTCGTCCAAGAAATCTCGGAATATGTCATTCATCATTTTCATGAAGGCAGCTGGGGCATTGGTCAGTCCGAATGGCATGACCACGAACTCGTAGTGTCCATACCTTGTCTTGAATGTTGTTTTTCCGCACATCATTTGGCTCAATCGGGATTAGATGATAACCCGAGGCCAAGTCGAATTTTGGAAAACCAAGCCGCCCCTCTTAGTTGGTCCAGCAACTCATTATTCCGGGCAATGGGTACTTGTTCTTCACAGTAACCAGATTTAATCCCGATAATCGATGCAAGACGGAAACTTCCATCCTTTTTCTAACAAACAGAAGCCGGTGCGCCCCATGGCGAGCTACTCGGCCGTATAAATCCTTTTTCCGTCAACTCCTCAAGTTGCTTCTTTAGCTCGACCATTTCAGCTGGAGCCATTCGGTATGGTGCCTTAGACAATGGAGCAGTCCCTGGTTCAAGTTTGATCGTGAATGGATCCGATCTATCAGGTGGTAATCCTGACAAGGCTTGGAACACATCCTCGAACTCATTGACTACCGGAATCTCTCCAAGGTCTACACCTTTCCCAACTTCGGTCGTGGTGATTGTGGCCAAGTAGGCCTCACAACCCTTCTCGAGCATCCGTTCTGCTTGGATCGCCGAGACCACTAAACTACCGAAGTTGGCCTTATCCCTTGGAACTCAATCGGTCCAGCCCCACTCTCAAATCGAACTCGCCCTCGGTGGCAGTCCAGAGTGGCCCGATATTTTCCCAACCAGTCCATGCCTAAGATCACTTCATGATTCTTAAGGCGGACTATTACCAAATCCACAGGCATACTCTTGCCTTGGATCAAAACAGGATGTTTTTAACCAGCCCTAGTGAATGCATGACCTGCCCCCCCCGGCCGCATTCACTATGCTAAAACACCCATCAAGTTCCTTCTGGAACATCCCCTTTCCGATCATATTCCGGGCTTACAAAGCTATGTGTTGCCCCTGAATCGAAAAGTGCGTGTGTATCCACACCACCAATACTTAAGGTCCCTACAATCATTTCGTAGGCTAAGTATCTACCCATTCTATGTTCCATGCAATGCAATGCAAAAATAGAATAGGTCAGGGCTTAGTGACATACCAGTGATCGCTTGGAAGGTGCTAGTCTCGCCAGACTCCTTCGAAAGCTCATACACCCGTGGTGTCACAGTCTGCCCTTTGACATGGGCCGACCTGTCTACATCCACGCGGCTCCTCTTCTGCTCCACTTGCAGCTTAGGACATTCTCTCTTGAAATGCCCAGCCTTTCTGCAATGGTAGCAGGACTTAGTATCATCACTAGTCACTTTTCCTTGCCCTTGGTCCATTTTTGGACAGTTTTGGGTCGCATGGTCCTTGCTGCCACATCTAGTGCAACACCCATCGCCCTTCAACATTCACCCCGTGCCTCATACGCCGCACTTGGGGCATTGAGATTGATTTCCCGAAGTCCTATGACCTTCATCGACTTGATCCTTTTTCCTCTTAAGGTCATTTGTCTTGTAACCGAAGATAGGTGGGAGTGATACCTAACACTATTCTCCTCTGCCAGAGTATCTTCCAGCAAACCACCCTTTCAACTAACTCTGTGACGGTACTGAAGGTACGGACAGAGCACTGGGTGCGGAGTTCGACCCTTAAGCCTCAAGAATAACCTACACACTTGTACTGTTTCCTCCTCTAGTTTCTTCCCCACAATACCGTCTAAGTTGGTTGAACTCTTCTTCATACTCCCAGAGAGTTCTGCAACCTTCGGTTAGGTCCATAAACTTAGCCTCAAGCCAGATCCCATGCTTCGGCTGGCGAAGACTTGCGGTTGAACTCATACTCAAAGTCCTCAATCCGCTTAATACACCCTCATGTGCGTTTGTCTACCAACCACCAGTTATGCGCATCCCCTTCCAGGAAGTGGACCGCAATGTCCTTCTTGTAGTCATCCGGGCAGCGAGTGGATTCAAAGTTTCAGATCAAACGACTCCTCCACTCATCCGCCTCAATCGGATCAGTATTACCCTTAAAATGCTTTGTTCCCATGCGGGATATGTGCTCCAGTACACTCAGATAACCACCTTTTTTACAGTCCTTGTTGGTGGATCGATCTCGACTACCTCAGCCGCCTCCTCTAACCGGTCCATGGACTATAGGTATGGCCCATGGGATTTGAGTTGCCTGACCCACAGACGAGTTTACCAATGGTGTAACCGCTTGGGTCAGTGCGGTCATCTGAGTAGCCATCGTTTGTAAGTGCACTTAACACATCCCTCATGGATGGTTTCCACATCCTGATCCCTATGTCCCGCAGTTTCATCAACCGTTCCACCCGGTGGAGCCGAGTTATGCACCGCATTAGAGGATTCCACGACTTCCTCATCAACTGATTCTGGTCATTGTTTGGGGGTCCACGGACCGGGTCTCTCCAAGTTAATCTGAACCAGCGGTGTTCCTTCTTCCGTTTGTCCAATCTCAGGTCCGATTGGACTTACGTTCAAGGGGTTCACGCCCCAGTTTACCGCTTGATGGTTTCAGCCGCTCCCTTGATTTCCTTCCTTTCCGTTTTGCTTTTTCCAGCCTGAGGATAAAACATGTTAGCGAATCACCGCAACATAAATACACATCTAGGCTAACAAAACCTTACCGTGAGACCCGAGCCGGATGAGTGGTTTTCCCCATAACCCAACTATCCTAGAATCAAGCATGCTCTGATACCAACTTAAAGCGCCCTAACCCAGACACTTGATCAGTGAGGTTCCTAAGGTTCGACCATGGATAATCCAGGCCGACCAGTTTCATTTTTAAGGCTGATATTCTTAAGTCAAGTTCAATTATTCTTGTATTCAAGTTTAGAGTCTATATGCGAGTTATTAGAGTCAAAGCTATGATAAACTGATTGCTTTATTTATAATACAAAGGATTCGATACAATTGTTAAGTTTGCACCATAGGCTATTACAATGTTTGATCCTAAATCAGTCTATCCAACCACCCATCCACCCACGGCCTCGAGTCTTCACGGCTAAGCCAAATCCTTCCACGATCACCATCATGTCCTGAAACCAACCAAAACATAAGCATCTATCGATAACTTAACAGTTAGTTTCTAATGCATGCAACAATAATCGGTTTCTTTCTAAGTTCATCCCAAAATCCCCTTAATAATATTCGATTTATCAGGTTTATTAACCGGATCGTTCAAGTTCAGTTTGCGGATCCATAATGTCCGTCTTATCACTGAACCATCCGGATCGCCTTAACCCGATCAAGCCATTTGGCTAGAACTTGTGATCTATCGGATCCAGCATTAAGCATCGGATCACATGATCGGACCGGCTTAAAGCCTTGGTCTTTTACTCGGCCCTAAGGCCTAAGTTACTTGATCGTTCATACAGAAGAAAGAAGAAAACATCAAGTTTAGAAAGAGATGGATGTAACCGTTTAACCCAATCGCCATAGAACCAGTCGGAATCACCCGAGGGCTATGAGCGATGGTTTATCCGGTCCATCCACTCACCTTGGAAGTGCGTTCTGGAGTCCCGGTCCCAGTATGCGGTTCCTTCTCCTTCGGACTCATTCTGGATCGTTCTTCAAGACGATGCAGACGGCTTGCCTTTGTGTCTTGATTCCGATCAAGTCTTCTTCCCAATTTGTCTTAGTTCTTCTCCTTCGGCTGCCTTTTTGGTTCTGATCTTTTCGTGAGTTTCCGTAGGAAATTCTGTATCGAAAACTGATCTCCAGGCCCGAAATATAAAGAAGACTCGGCCAAAAATCGTCCAGAAACTGCCGTGGGCGAAAAGGTTCCTTTTTGGAAACCGTCTCGGCGGTTATCCATACGCGCCCCTTCATCCCAAAATTGCCGAACACGCTTGCCACATGTGCCTTAGCTCAGCTGGACCAGTTCGGATCCACACCTGATCCGACCTTTGGTCTGATAACCGTCCCGACCCAACCAGCTAGCTCAACCGTCGAACACTCCAACGAGCTGAGTTGAGCTTTTCGGCAGTTGGTTCAGCTGACTTAGCTGGGTCTACTAACAGATTGAGCTGACTTAGCTTTACTGAACTCAGCCTGAGCTCGGTCCAGCTTGCCCCAAGCTCTGTCCAGCTTCGTCCAGCTCGCCCAAGATCACCCAAGCTTATTCCAGGCTCGTTTACACTCTTTCTTTTGTTCGTTCCAGCTCCTTTTCTTATTTTTTCCGTGTTTTCTTGGCTAAGTCCCGAACGTATCTCGGACTTAACCGTTTAATCAGACCATGGAACGCTTGCCTTTGTGGTCTTACGACCGGCTTGTTCGTTCCTCGTCCCATGGTGATTCCCAACACTCCTATCTAGGATCGGGGATGCTACAGACAGTCCCTAGCTTTTCTCTTTCTTATTTGTATTCGAGACTAAACATGACACTTACCACTACGCTTAACACTGTCCGAAAACCAAAAAATTGACAAAAAAATAAATCCCTAAAGGTCAAAGATTTAAGAATGAGTTGCCGCACACACACAAAATTCAACACATTCTTTCTTCAGCTTGATTCTCTCCTACAGCGCGATGTTTCTCTGCTGCTCTATCATCGTTCTCTATCGCTAAACGCACATGTAACACCCAAAAACACATGATATTTATGTTTTCTCCTTCCGACCAGTTGCTTTCCCCTTCGCTCAACAAGAACCCACTTTCATTTTCTTTAGTGTGTAGGTGTAAATACGTAGGAGCGTATGTGTCACGCCCACCTCTCACTTAACTGAGACGGCATATATTTACATTGTCTTCACTAACAAGAAACACTTAAAAAGCCAATGTAAATCTCATTCCCAAAGATCGAATTCAAATGTTTTACAAAATCGTGCTAAAACGAATAGGAAACACTTAAAACCAAGTATCAAATCTTTAAAGGATTAACCCCAATGGTGCCAACATGAGAACACACCGCCTCGTTCGGTCCATGCGTTCCTCATGTTGTCGCGGGAGATCTCACCACATACGTTGTCGCGGGAGAGCTCACCACATACGTTGTCTCCACGACATCACACTACTACGTTCTTACTTCACACACAGGCACGCCGCATGCCCGCTCTGGCGATGAATCATACCAAATCACATGATTGCCACATGATCCAACAAAAAACGATGCAACG
>CAJHQP010009354.1:0-22761 GCA_905132765.1 Moricandia arvensis
CATCAGCTTCTGGTGTAGCACACCCTATTTTGACTGCAGGTTCCATTCTTGCTTCAGGCATACTGACCCCAAGGTCTTTCCATTACTCTGCCTAAGGTTGCTTGCCTCTATCAGAAGCTGATTGAGAATAGATTCTCCAGGATCCCTCCCAACTCTTATCATTGTAGTATCCTCTTGATTCTACAAACTTCACATCTCTAGAACACCAGGACTCTCCTAGTCTCTGGTTCATAACACTTGTAACCCTTTTGGTTTGGGGAGTAGCCAATGAACATAGCTCTTGTATTCTTGGCCTCTAGCTTATTTCTTTGCTCTCCTGGTATCAAGACAAAGCAAAGACACCCAAACACACGCATATGATCAATAGATGGTCTGGTTTTGTTTAATACCTCAAATGGAGAGTGGTCTTGAAGGATTCTGGTAGGAATCCGATTGATCAAGTAGCATGCTGTCAAGACTGCATCCCCTCAAAACCTTTTAGGTACACTTGTATGGAACATCATGCTCCTGGCCACCTCCATCAGATGTCGATTTTTCCTTTCAGCCACACCATTTTGTTGTGGTGTGTAAGGACAGCTAGTTTGCTGAATGATCCCATGCTGAGCTAGATATTGCTTGAATGCTTGACTAGTGTACTCTCCACCATTATCAGACCTGAGAATCTTCAACTTGGCATTGAAATGGTTAGAAACATGGTTATGGAAGTTCTTGAATGCCTCCAGCACCCGGTCTTTTGTCTGAATCAGAGTCACCCATGTGTATTTTGACTTCTCATCAATGAAGGTGACAAAGTACTTGTGATTCTCTCTGGACATACAAGGTGCCGTCCATACATCAGAATGAACCAGGTCGAAGCACTTCTCATAGATAGTGCTAGACCTTGGAAAGACTGTCCTACAATGCTTCCCAAGATACATGCCTCACATTCATCATTCAGAAACACCATACCCGGAAGCATCAAGTTCAGGCTCTAGTATGTGGATGTCCCAGTCTAGAGTGCCATATGGTGCTCTCAACCCCATTAGACGCACTGATCAGGCAGTGAGCAGGTGATGCACCAGATATCTTAGTCTTCTCTAGGTGATATAGTTCCTGATGGCTGTGCCCTCTACCAATAACCTGCCCTGTCTTCAAGTCTTGAAACTCAACCTCATCAGGTCTAAAGACAACTTGACAATTCAGATCAATGGTTGCTCTTTTCACTGATAGCAAATTTGATGTAAACTGAGGCATATACAAGGCAGTTGATTCTTTATCAAACAACCTAAGGTTCCCTATTCCCTTCTATCTTAACCTTATCACCATTTGCTATAAGCACATTCCCTGAGGCAGGTTTGATATTACTAACCAGGTTCCTATCACTAATCATGTGATGGCTAGCTCCTGAATCTATAATGATGGGTTTAGAGTCAGGAGAATATTTACCAACCTCCTTGGGTGAGATAAGGGCCTTGGCAGCTTTTATAAAGGAATCAAAGTCTCTTCTGGTCACTGGACTATCAGAATTGGTCGCCCCTGCCATACTCCCCATGTTCCTCCTTCATTAGAATCACCACAGAGTGCTGAATACATGGTTCTTCCTGTAATTACTTGATGCTCAAACTCCTTGAGCTTAAATGTACTTGGCTGGCTTCCTAGGGAACTTGGAAGCTTCCTTTCTTGAATGATATAACTTATCAGACTATTGCAGGGTGAATCCAGGTTTAGGAGAAGACTGAAAACTTTGTCTTGCTCATAGACAGCTTGAAGACTCTCCCATAGATTCCCATAAACATTTTGAAGCTTCTCCCATAGACTCTTGGCGGTTCTGAGGTGATAATGATCCTCCAAGATCTGTTCAGACAGAGAGCTGTGTATAATTCCAAGTGTTTGCTGTTCCTCTTGAACCCACTTGTCTTCATGCTTTAGGCAAGTAGCCTGACTATCCTCTTGAGCCATCCTCTTTGAAGTTTCAGCCTCCATGATATGGCTGTCCCAAAGTCCATGACTTCCAAGGTAACTCTGGCCACTCTTGACCATAAAAGATAGTTAGGACCCTCTAGGGTCACTGGAATGAGATTCTCCTTCTTCATTTTCTTGGTCGAAATCATCTTTTCCATTTTTTGGCAATTTCTGGAGCTGGAAATGATGAACAGCTGAAGAACAAGATGAACTTTGCCAAAAATAGAAATGAAACTCAAAGAATTGCGGAAATAAGTGAAAATAGTAAAGAGATTTAGGTCTCAAGAGAATATGGCTCTGATACCATGTGAGAATGAGATAACTAAAGAGAGTTTATGTGAGTTTGATGAAGAACACAGCAAGAACATGAGAGAGAGAGAGATATTTCGTGAGAGAATAGAGAGAGAGAGAACCAGAATAAAGAGGAACTGATTTACTTGCTTAATGTGTTATGGGAACAACCCATAAATAGGGAAACAATAGGCAAGCAGACAGAAGAGAAAATAATAAACAAATACATCAGAAACAGCCAAATTGGCTCAGCCAGCAGCAGAGAAAGGGACAGGTCTGAAGTGGTCCCAAGAATTCAAATTCAAATTCTTCAGCTCACATGTGACTTCTTTCCTTGTCTCCAACGTCCATATAGTCTTGGTGTGACCAGACTGAAGTTTTCTGGTTAAGGTAACCAGTTCTGATCCATTTAGCACTTCCCCTTGTCTTGCACGCCAAGTTAGGGCACTTCATCTTGTCTTGCACGCCAAGTTAGGGCAAGGTTGTATGGACAACCTTGTTTCACAAGCTTTACTTAAACAAAGCTTATTCTTCTGATTGTATTGTCTTTTATCTCTTGATGTCTTCATGTCAACAGAAAGTAACAAAGTACTTATGATTTTCTCTAGATGCACAGGGTGCTGTCCACACATCAGAATGGACTAGATCAAAGCAATTCTCATAGATGGTTAAAGACTTAGGAAAAACAGATTTGCAGTGTTTACAAGGATACAAACCTCACAGGTTTCATTTTTAAACGATAGATTAGGTAACATCAGTCCTAAAGCACGAGAGTGAGGGTGACCCAATCTAGCATGCCATAACACATCACTAACTAAAACAGAAGCAGAATTAAAAGCACAAGTAGAATCTGATCTAAGCTTGGTTTCCTCAAGCAAATACAGCTCTCCCTTGCTCACACCTTTTCCCAGCATCTTACTGGTCTTAATATCCTGAAAGCACACATCATTAGGACTAAAAATAACCTTGCAATCAAGATCATTAGTGGCTCTTTTAACAGATAAAAAATTAGATGTGAAAGTAGGCATGTAAAAAGCTTGAGATTCTTTATTAAACAGATTCAGATTTCCTATTCCTTCAATAGGTATCCTATCACCATTTGCAATCACTACACTACCTAGAGCTGGTTTGACATTACTAATGAGTTTAACATCCCTAATCATGTGATGAGAAGCTCCTGAGTCAATTATCAAAGGTCTAGTAGTTTGTGATGCAGTGTGAATAGAATTTAAAGCATTAATACTAGTGTTACCAGAGTTTGCATTGAGAGCCTTTATGAGGGCCTCAATGTCTGACTTGCGTATGAAGGCATCATCATTAGGAGGTTGTGGTATGGCCTGAGAGGTAGACCCAACCGCATGTGTTGTTGAGACCATGGTTCTTCCATCCTCTCCCATGTGCATGGAGACATTGGCTGGCTGTGTGTCTCTAGCTCTTGCTTCATGAACCCTGGTCTGGTTGAACTTAGGTGGTCTGAGGTGGGGATGGAGAATCCAGCAGTTGTTCTTGGAGTGACCTTGCTTCTTGCAATGCTCACAAGTCATGCGCTTATCCCTTCCTGGCTTATAGTAAGCTTTGTTTGCTGAAGCAGTCTCCATCTTCTCAGCCTTATTGGCCATAAATAGCTCTCCTTTACCACCAAACAGCCCATCAGAACCTTGTTCTTTCTGTAGTTGAGCACACACATCATCCAGACTGGGCAGCTCCTTAGCTCTTAAAATATGTTTGATAACATCATTGAAAATGGGATTAAGAGTCAGGAGTAACCCAAATACTTTGTCCTCCTCACGCCTTGTATTCAGGATGGTTGGATCAGTGGTGCTTGGTCTCAGCATCTCAAGCTCAGCCCACAGTGCTCTGAACTTTCCAAAGTGTTTGGTAAAGTCCATATCCTCCTGATGCAAGTTGTTGATTGCCTTCTTCACTTCAAATACTCTGCTGAGGTTTGAGGTGTTTCCATAGACTTTTTGTAAGGTGTCCCACAACTCCTTTGCTGTCTCACAGTAGGAGTAAGCTTCCATTATGAGACCATCCAGGGAACCTTGCAAGGCAGACAGCACCATGAGTTCTTCTCGAACCCATTTGGCTTCATCTGTCACTACAACCTCCCTGCCATCTTCTCCTTGTGTGATTTGTCTTGGGGCTTCTCCTGAGGTGATATGCTCAAATAGACCTCTTCCACCAAGGGCTGTCTTGGTCAATCTCGACCAGAGAAGGTAGTTTAAGCCTTTTAGAGTGACTGGGAAGACCATTTGCTTGTGTTGCTCCATTTTGACTTGTTATTGTCCAGTGGGTAATAGAGTGAACTGGGTAGAAATTTGAATTTTGAACACTGGACAGGATAGAAAACAATCACAAACAAGCTAATATCTCTTTATATGATGAAGATATGAAGATAAAACAAGAGAAATGGTGAAGAACCGCCCAGAAACTTGCAAGAACAAACCTAATATCCACTGGACAAAAGGATGTTCTTCAAGATAAACAGAAAGTAATCGGATAGAAAGGTAGAGTGGAGTGAATAGAGAGTGTTTGCGGAAGAAAATGAAAGGTTTAAGAACTTAATGCTCTGATACCATGAAAGTAAATGAAGAACAGTGAAAAACAAAGAAGAAAAGGTTCAAGAACAGAGAGAGAGAGTTGAATCCGTGATAGAGAGAGGGAGAGAGAGGTATTTCGAGTACAAAAGAGAGAGAGAGAGAAGGAACCCTTTTCCTTGATTATTTCTGGTCTAAGGCATACAATATAAATAGACTAAATGAAGAGAAACAAGACAAGAAGAATATAATAAACTATTCTGGCCTGGCAGAGGGATAGTGACCCTTCACAAATGGTCCACACCCTAAAAGGAACATGTGATCTCTTCCATTTAAATACTATTCTTGCTTCAGACAAGCTCCCAACGGCTCCCTGACTCTCTGAGGTTGATCTGGGCGAGTTTGAACTTCCCATGTCTTCCAAGATAAGTTAGGTTGAGCCTTGGTAGCTTGAGATGCAAGTATGTACGGAATGCCTTGCTTTCCAAGCTTGTACGGACTTGAATACTTCAACTTGACCAGATGCTAATTCTTTCTTTATCTCATTATCCCTTCTATGTCTTTGTGTCAATAGTATGTGACCAGCTTCCATAGGCAACACATCACACAAGACTTCATCTTCATATCTTCCTATGGCTAAAGGAATGAGCACTTGACTTGAAACCTTCATGGTGCCTTCTTCATTCAGCCATTGTAGCCGGTAAGGTCTGGGATGCTTCTGAACCTTCAATCCCAACTTCTTGACCATAGTCTCACTAGCAGCATTCACACAACTGGCTCCATCAACTATGAGGCTGCACACTTTCCCTTGGACCAAGCACCGGGTGTAGAATAGGTTCTCACGTTGCTCTAGCTCCTCAGTCTAGCTTCCTTTCTTGAATGATATAACTTATCAGACTATTGCAGGGTGAATCCAAGTTTAGGAGAAGACTGAAAACTTTGTCTTGCTCATAGACAGCTTGAAGACTCTCCCATAGATTCCCATAAACATTTTGAAGCTTCTCCCATAAACTCTTGGCGGTTCTGAGGTGATAATGATCCTCCAAGATCTGTTCAGACAGAGAGCTGTGTATAATTCCAAGTGTTTGCTGTTCCTCTTGAACCCACTTGTCTTCATGCTTTAGGCGAGTAGCCTGACTATCCTCTTGAGCCATCCTCTTTGAAGTTTCAGCCTCCATGATATGGCTGTCCCAAAGTCCATGACTTCCCAAGGTAACTCTGGCCACTCTTGACCATAAAAGATAGTTAGGACCCTCTAGGGTCACTGGAATGAGATTCTCCTTCTTCATTTTCTTGGTCAAAATCATCTTTTCCATTTTTGGCAATTTCTGGAGCTGGAAATGATGAACAGCTGAAGAACAAGATGAACTTTGCCAAAAATAGAAATAAAAAAATCAGAGATTTAGCGGAAGAAAGAAAAGAGAATAAGAAGAATTAGGTCTCAAGAACATACTGCTCTGATACCATGTGAGTTTTATGATAGAATGAGAGATTTAGAAGTAGTTTACTGCTGAAGAATGAAGAACATGAAGAACAAGAGAGAGAGAGAGAGAGAGAGAGAGAGAGGGATTTCGAAATTCAAAGAGAGAGAAGGATAGAAATGATTTCCTTACAAGAAATGGTTCATGTGAGGGTTACATTTATAGAGAGAGGACAAAGCAAAATAATAAACAAATAAAGAACCAGACAAATAAAGAACTAATAAACTATTCTTCTGCTCTTCTGCCTTGGACAGAAGTGGGGGGACCAAAGACCAAGCAGATGGGAGAAAGGGACATCTCCTCAATGGTTGGGAGCCTAATCCCACACGTGACTCCTTGCTGTTCTCCACTTCCTTGCTGTTCTCCACTCCCTTAGTTCCTTGGTGACCAGAATAAGTCTTCTTAGTTAGGTATGTTCATTTCTGGTTCCTCCTGTCCCTTTGCCTACCTTGTACTCCAAGTTAGGTCACTTGTACGGACAGACTTGTCCCACAAGTTTGTACGGACATACTTGATCCACAAGCTTCCCTTGATTAGTTCTGCTTCTGTTATTTGAAATGTCCTCTCATTCTTTCTAACTTCATGTCGCCATTTCCTTTCTTTATTGGCTTCATGTCAACACTTCTTGACCATGGTTTCACTCGCAGCATTCACACAACTACCTCCATCAACAATGAGGCTGCACACTTTTCCTTGGACTAAGCACCGGGTGTAGAAGAGGTTCTCACGCTGCTCTAGTTCCTCAGCCTTGTTTTGCAAGCTTAGAAGCCTTCTTGCTACTAAAAGTTTCCCCTGGACTGGTCCTTCTTCATGTTCTTCCTCAGTGTCTTCTTGGTCAGACTCAGTGTTGTCATCTTCTGAGGCATACTCTCCATCTTCCAGCAAGATCATGACTCTCTTGTTGGTACATTCATTGGCATAATGACCTCTTCCTTGGCACTTGAAACACTTGACATCACGAGCTCTGGAACTAGAAGCTTCAACCTTGCCTTTGTCCTTGTCAAGAGCACTGCTTGGTTTGGTCTCTTCTCTTGGATAGGACTTGTGATCCTTCTGGAACGGTTTAGACTCCTTAGGATAAGGTGACTTCTCTTCCTTGGTGTTGTGTAACCGGTTAGAGCCATAGTGGTTGCGTGAATGTCCCTTCCTCTTGAGCTGTTGCTCCACAAGAATAGCCTTGTGTAGCATCTCTTCAAGATCCACATAATGTTGCATCTCAACATTGTCTTGTATCTCTCGGTTTAAACCACACAGGAACCTTGACATGGTTGCTTCTCTATCTTCTGATATGCTAGCTCTTAGCATGAGCAACTCCATCTCCTGGTAATATTCCTCCACTGATCTTGAACCTTGAGTAAGCTTTCTAAGCCGGTGATGCAAGTCTCTGTGGTAGTGACTTGGAACAAACCTCTTGCGCATGATAGACTTCATCTCTGTCCAAGTCTCAACTGATTCCTCTCCATTCCTTCTACGAGTTGTGATGTACTGATCCCACCAACTTAGAGCATAGTCATAGAATTCAGTAGCAGCAATCTGAATCTTCTTGTGGTTTGTGTACTGCTTACACTGAAAGACTAGCTCAATCTTCTTCTCCCACTCAAGGTAGGCATCCGGATCAGCTTTGCCATGGAATGGGGGTATCTTTATCTTCAAACCAGCAAGCTCATCTCCCTAGTTCATCCTTCTTTCTTGGACACGCCTATGTCTTCTTTGGCTTTGTCTTGAGGATGAAGTGAGGTGTTCATACTCATTGTCAGTCTCCTCATAACCAGCATGCTCTTGGCGAGTTGCATGAGGTCTCTCTTCTCTCCTAGCCTCTCGGTTTGGCAATTGACTAGTAGCTCTCCTTATGTCTTCTCTGAGCTCTCTCCGGATGTCATTGAGGTTGGTCCTCATCATCTCGGTCATGGTTGCTACCATGTTCTGATTGAGTTGAGCCGACATAGCCTCCATGAGAAGCTTTTTCTTCCTGACGAGTGCAGCTTCTTCTTCAGACTCGGATCCCATGCTTCCTGCACAAAGGTAAACAAAATAACCAGTAAAAGGTTTCTAGGTAACAAGACAGGCAAAAAGGAAAAAGGATAAAAAAAACTAAAGCTTCTTCTGCAAGACAAAAGTAAAAAGGATAATCGCTACAAGCAAAAAGGAGATTAGGGTTGCCGATTTCTAGTAAAAAGGAAATTCTTCAAATCTTGTCTAAACTTTTCTAAGATTTGCTAGCACCCTAAACAACCTTAATCTACTCGTGTTCAAGGTGATTGGTGCGGCCTGGATAGGCTTGTTCTCCACGGATCACTTGAAGGGGATGGATAGAGGGTTGATCAAGAGGCTACTAGCACTCGGATCTGACGATGGACTGCTCTCCTTGGCGATGGGGATGCCTCAGAGATGTGTTGCTACTCAATGACACAAGATTACCTTGTATTGTCGTTGATGGATCACAAGGAATTCCTTCCTTTAGATGAAGATCAATGTTCCTTTAGCTGAACAGAGAAAGCAGAAGAACTAGGCAAGCAATTGCTTAAAAGATTTCGAGTTTATTGATTGAGTTTCAAGCTGCCTGCGGCGCTTGCTTAAATAGAAAGCTACATCTAACCCTAAACCTAAACCGAGATGGTTTTGGTTTTGTCTAACCCTAAACCTAAACCGAGATGGTTTTGGTTTTGCCTAAACCTAACCCTAAACCCAATTGAAATTGGTTTACTACTCTGAATCGAAAATCCTAATCCTAATTGTCTTTGGTTTGCTGGTTCAATTTAAGTACAAATCGAAATCACATTAAACCAACATGCTGGTTCTTCACTCTTGATCGATTCCTCCTCTTGTCTCACGTGTTCAAGCAGAGCTAGCAAAGCTTGCCTCTGAGCCTTTGTCTTTGATCTTGTAATCGGTCCAACTGAGAAGATCAAGTCATCTTGAGTTGCATTCTGCTCCATCTCTTCCTCTCCACTCATCCAGTCGGCTACATAGGGGTCTACTTGTTCTAGTTCCTCCACCAGCTCCTGGATCTCTCCCTGGTAAACCTCCTCTTCTGGTTCCTTGGTGTCTTGGCAATTGGATTGACTAGAGGTTGCATTTGACCCAATGGTGGTCACACCATCCCCTCCTCCTTTAAAAGGATTTGACCTCAAATCCGATTCATCTGCCACAAAAGGACTCAAGTCAGAAACATTGAATGTTGAGCTAATGTTGTACTTACCTTCGAGATCAATCTGATAAGCATTGTTGTTGATCCTCTTGAGTACTTTGAATGGACCGTCTGACCTTCCCAACAGCTTGGACTTTCTCTCATTTGGGAACCTTTCCTTCCTGAGATGGATCCACACGAGATCACCTGGTTCTAGCACCAACTCTCTCCTGCCTTTGTTCTTCTTTCTTGCATACATTTTGGTGCGGTCCTCTATGTTTCTCCTGACCTGTTCATGCAAAGATCTAACAAACTCGGCCTTCTTCTGACCATCAAGGTTAGTCTGCTCTTTCAAAGGTAAAGCAAACAAATCTAATGGAGACAAGGGATTGAATCCATAGACTGCTTGAAAAGGGGTGAGCTTAGTAGCTGAATGCATTGACCTATTGTATGCAAACTCTACATGCGGCAAACAATCCTCCCAAGTCCTAATGTTCTTTTTGATGATAGCACGCAAGAGAGTAGACAATGTCCTATTGACAGTCTCAGTTTGCCCATCAGTTTGTGGATGACAAGTGGTTGAGAATAGCAATCTAGTTCCTAGTTTCCCCCACAATGTTTTCCAGAAATAGCTAAGGAACTTAGAGTCCCTATCAGAAACTATGGTCCTGGGCATTCCATGCAACCTAACAACCTCTCTAAAGAATAGATCAGCCACTAAGGATGCATCATCAGTCTTATGGCAAGGTATGAAATGTGCCATCTTGGAAAACCTATCAACCACCACAAAGATGCTATCTCTACCCTTTCTAGTTCTAGGCAGTCCCAAAACAAAGTCCATCGAGATATCAACCCAAGGTTCAGTAGGGATAGGGAGTGGAGTATACAAACCTGTTGGTTGCACCTTGGACTTGGCTTGTTTGCACACGACACACCTTGAGCACACCTTCTCCACTTCTTTCTTCATGTTAGGCCAATAGAAGTGTTCCTGCAAGGTAGACAGTGTCTTGGCTACGCCAAAGTGTCCCATCAACCCTCCTCCATGAGCTTCCCTGACATAAAGTTCCCTCAAAGAACCACAGGGCACACACAAGCGGTTATCATAGAAAAGAAACCCTTTTACTTGATAGAACTTTCCACTAGCATGTTTCTCAGTGTTTCTAAAAACTTCCTGAAACTCTGGATCATCAGCATAACAAGACTTAAGGTGTTCAAATCCCAAAAGCTTTGTTTCCATAGAAGATAGTAGAACATACCTTCTTGAGAGTGCATCAGCAACTACATTCTCCTTTCCTTGCTTGTACTGGATGACATAAGGGAATGTCTCAATGAACTCAACCCACCTAGCATGCCTCTTGTTCAGCTTCTGTTGCCCTTTGAGATACTTAAGAGATTCATGATCTGTATGGATCACAAACTCTTTAGGCCAAAGGTAGTGCTGCCACGTTTGTAGAGCTCTCACCAAGGCATACAGCTCCTTGTCATAGGTTGGGTAGTTCAATGTGGCGCCTCCAAGCTTCTCACTGAAGTAAGCTATAGGCCTCTTCTCTTGCATCAGCACGGCTCCAATTCCCACTCCAGATGCATCACACTCTATCTCAAAAGTTTTAAGAAAGTCAGGGAGTACAAGTAAAGGAGCACTGGTTAACTTCCCTTTCAGCAACTGAAATGCATCTTCCTGAGCTTGCCCCCATGCGAATCCCACATTCTTCTTGATGACTTCAGTGAGTGGGGCAGCAATGGTGCTGAAGTCTTTCACAAACCTCCTGTAGAAGCCAGCAAGTCCATGAAAACTTCTGACTTCTCCAATGGTTTTAGGAGTCGGCCACTCCTTGATAGCTTTCACCTTTTCTTCATCAACCTGTATGCCCTGTGATGTAACAACAAAACCTAGAAAGACAAGGTTATCTGTTCCAAATGAGCACTTCTTGTAGTTAGCATACAGATTCTCTTTCCTAAGCACATCTAAAACCTGTCTCAAGTGCTCAACATGTTCTTTCATGGTCTTACTATAGATGAGAATATCATCAAAGTAAACAACCACAAATCGACCTATAAGAGCTCTCAAGACATGGTTCATCAACCTCATGAAAGTGCTAGGTGCGTTAGTAAGACCAAATGGCATAACAAGCCACTCATACAATCCTAACTTAGTCTTAAAAGCAGTTTTCCACTCATCTCCTTCTTTCATTCTAATCTGGTGGTAACCACTCTTTAAGTCAACCTTAGAAAAGACACATGAACCGTGTAACTCATCTAACATGTCATCTAAGCGAGGGATAGGATGTCTATACTTAACTGTGATGTTGTTGATGGTTCGGCAATCCACACACATGCGCCAGCTTCCATCCTTCTTGGGTACCAGCAGAACAGGTACAGCACAAGGACTCATGCTCTCTCTGATGTGGCCTTTCTCCAAGAGGTCATTGACTTGTTTCTGAAGCTCCTTGGTCTCAACGGGATTGGTCCTGTATGCTGGACGGTTTGGGAGTGAAGCTCCTGGTACAAAGTCAATTTGGTGCTCAATGCCTCTGATGGGTGGCAAACCAATTGGATTATCTTCTGGAAAGACATCCCTATACTCCTGCAAAAGATACTCAATCTCTTTTGGAATAATTGGTTCATGATTAGCCCCGGTGGTTAGTAACTCTTTGAACAAAACAAGGATCATGGGCTGTTGGGTGTTCAATGCCTCCTTGATCTCTTTAGAAGAAGCAAAAAGGTTATGAGTACTTACCTTGGCCGTGTCCTCCTTGAGTGAAGCTGAAACTGTGGTCTTAGCTTCTTCTCTTCTCAGCTTGAGTTGCACCTGATCTTGATGCACTTCTTGTGGAGTCAATGGCACCAGAGTGATGTTTCTTTCCTTGTGGACAAAGGAATGCCTATTCGTGTAGCCATCATGCACTGCCCTCTTGTCATACTGCCATGGGCGGCCCAGCAAGATGTGGCTAGCCTCCATAGGTAGGACATCACAAGTGATCTCATCCTGGTATCTCCCAATGGTCAGGGGCACCATCACTTGTTTGGTTACTCGCATTTCACCTTCTTCACTTAGCCACTGGAGTGTGTATGGCTTGGGGTGATCGCGGACAGTAAGGTTCAGCTTGTGCACTAGTGTCTCACTTGCCACGTTGGTGCAGCTCCCTCCATCAATGATCAAGCTACACACCTTGTCTAGGACTAGACACCTGGTGTGAAACAAGTTCTCTCTCTGTTCATGTTCTTTCGCCTTTGGTTGAACATTGAGAGTCCTCCTGGTGACTAGAAGTTCTCCCTTGACAGGGTAATCCACATCCTCCTCAGATAGCTCCTCTTCATCCTCCGAGACTACATCTCCATTGTCAAGTAGGACCATGACCTTCTTGTTGATGCACTCATTAGCATAGTGTCCAAAGCCATGACACTTGAAGCACTTGACATTCCGGGACCTAGCAGGTGTTGCTGGTCCTTTGCCCTTGTCATCACGAGTGGAACCTACTGCTGAGGTTCCTTCTTTAGGCTTAGAGAAGGACTTGTCATCCTTTGAGTAGGCTGGTTTTGAAGCAGGTCCGAATTGAGATTTGGCAGTGCTTCTTCTTTTGTTTTGTTGTTCAATCAGTATGGCTTTGTGCAACAACTCATCCATGTCCTCATATTCTTGTAGCTCCAGTCTATCTTGGATTTCCCGGTTGAGTCCTCCTTGGAATCTAGCCATGGTGGCTTCAGAATCCTCCACCACTTCAGCCTTCATGATGAGTGTCTCCAACTCCTGGTGATAGTCCTCTACACTCTTTGTTCCTTGAGAAAGTCTTCTCAATCTCTGGTGAAGGTCTCGTCCATAGTGAGCAGGGACAAACCTCTTCTTCATCAAGGTTTTCATCTCAAACCAGGAGGTGATTTGAGGTTCTCCATTGCGCCTCCTTGTTGTTGCAATCTGCTCCCACCAGTTGATAGCATAACCACAGAATTCAGTGGCTGCTAGCTTGACCTTCCTCTCCTCAGTGTAGTGTTGGCATCCGAAGACCAGCTCTATCTTCTTCTCCCATTCCAAGTAGGCGTCAGGATCATTCTTGCCATGGAATGGTGGTATTCTCAGTTTGAGGCTACCAAGATTGTCATCAGCCTGCACCCTTCTGTTGTGGTGCCTAGGTTGCTGTCCATCCAGTGAGTCTCCTTCACTCTCTTCTGCGGACTCAAGTTGCTCCTCAACCTCTTCCACTGCACGAGCTCTTCTCCTAGGTCTCAGCCTAGCTCGTTCAGCACCTACACCTGCAACATGATCAACACCAGGTAAGTCAACGTTAGCTCGGTTAACTCTCTCCATTCTCCTGGTGACCTCAGCGATCATGGCTTCAAACTGCAGTTGATCAAGCCGGATGTGTTGAACAACAGGTTCTCCCACATCCTCTCCCTCTCTTCTTTCAGCCATAGTAACCTGAAAAACAAGTTAGAAAAGCCAAATAGCAAACAAAACTCTCTCTCACTCGGTTTTAGTTGCCAAGTCTCTGCCTTTCTCACGAGTTCAGTTAAGATTCAAAGCTCTTTCACCTAAGCTCTAGAACTTTTATCCCAAGTGATTTAGATAGACAGATTGAAAGAGTTTGGTCACCAATCCGCTTTACCACCCCAGCTGGATTTCTCCTCAGCTTTGTTCTTTCTTTTTTTTTTTTTGATTTGGCCGATCTCTTTCTGTTTTTAGATCTTAGACCACTTTTCTTTTTTTGATTTTTTTTTCTTTAGGGGTTGGCCGGATCAGCTTACAACAGATAGAAAGAGAAGAAAGTGTTTGATGGATTGATAGATCTGAGTAGACAAACACGAACCCTAACCTTCAAGTGGCTCTGATACCACTTGGTGCGGCCTGGATAGGCTTGTTCTCCACGGATCACTTGAAGGGGATGGATAGAGGGTTGATCAAGAGGCTACTAGCACTCGGATCTGACGATGGACTGCTCTCCTTGGCGATGGGGATGCCTCAGAGATGTGTTGCTACTCAATGACACAAGATTACCTTGTATTGTCGTTGATGGATCACAAGGAATTCCTTCCTTTAGATGAAGATCAATGTTCCTTTAGCTGAACAGAGAAAGCAGAAGAACTAGGCAAGCAATTGCTTAAAAGATTTCGAGTTTATTGATTGAGTTTCAAGCTGCCTGCGGCGCTTGCTTAAATAGAAAGCTACATCTAACCCTAAACCTAAACCGAGATGGTTTTGGTTTTGTCTAACCCTAAACCTAAACCGAGATGGTTTTGGTTTTGCCTAAACCTAACCCTAAACCCAATTGAAATTGGTTTACTACTCTGAATCGAAAATCCTAATCCTAATTGTCTTTGGTTTGCTGGTTCAATTTAAGTACAAATCGAAATCACATTAAACCAACATGCTGGTTCTTCACTCTTGATCGATTCCTCCTCTTGTCTCACGTGTTCAAGCAGAGCTAGCAAAGCTTGCCTCTGAGCCTTTGTCTTTGATCTTGTAATCGGTCCAACTGAGAAGATCAAGTCATCTTGAGTTGCATTCTGCTCCATCTCTTCCTCTCCACTCATCCAGTCGGCTACATAGGGGTCTACTTGTTCTAGTTCCTCCACCAGCTCCTGGATCTCTCCCTGGTAAACCTCCTCTTCTGGTTCCTTGGTGTCTTGGCAATTGGATTGACTAGAGGTTGCATTTGACCCAATGGTGGTCACACCAGTGATTAACAAGTTAAACAGATGAAACAAAGTGATCAAAAAAGCAAAGAACTTAGGCGGCTAGGGTTTCTCTCTCTAGGGTTTTCTCACAAGCAAAAAGGAAAAACTTAAAACCTTGTCTAAACTCTTATGAAACTCGAGCAGCCCTAAAAAAAGTAGAACTACTGCTTAACAAGATGATAGAGATGAAACACGGATGAAAACAAAAGTAACAAGAGAGAAAACGAGTACTTCCCAACCAAAGGTGCTCTGATACCACTTGATGCGCCCCTAGGATGCTCTTTGGTTGATGGGAATGGATAGATCCTTGCAAGAACGAATCAGAGACTCAAGTTCTTCAAGGTTGTGGATCGATTGGTGACACAAAAGGGATGATAAGATCTCTTGATACTCCTAGATGAATAACTCGGATATAACACACCAAGCAAACACCCTTAGGCTTCCTGGATACTACACACCAGAAGAACTCGACAACTTGTCTTAGAGAGAGAGCCGTCAAGAAGAAAAAGAATACTCGTTGATTAAAGGATGGATGAGTACAATAGGGTTTAGAGACCCATTTAAATAAAGAGAAACCGAGAACATGCTCTCTAGGGTTTCGGAAATAAGCAAAAAGGAAACTATAGTTTAACTTTAACATAAGCTTTAAAATGACATAAAAATGTAAACTTCTTTAGCCTTGGACCGAGAATAGGGCCTAAGTGATGTGAAGAGAAGTTGTGGCCTCGTTAAAAACCTTCCTCCGGAAAACCTCGTGGGACAAAACCAAAAGCAAGGAAAAGAGCACGCACCCCATGTCTTGCCTAGACACTAACTCAGCTTGATGTAGAGATGGCTTGAATTGTGATCAAGACATCTCGGATCAGACCTTGTCCAAGACTTTCTTGTTCTGGATGTGAAGTGAGTAATCCAACAACATTCTCTTTAAGCTTCTTGACTCTGGAACGAGTCATGGGACCTTCAGGAATGGCTAGAGCATCATCACCAGGCTGCTGGTGCAATGTGGCTTCATGTGGCTCATCTAGACTCTCCTTGTTCTCCTTAGTGATCCGGTCCATGATCACATCACAAGGAGAGCTAGAGGATGAAGTATACATGCGACCACCACCTGGTTTAGAACACATGGTCAGGCCTGGAAATGTATGGAGACTAAAGAAGGCAATCAATGGTCTGAAGCAATCTCCTAGGGCCTGGTATCACAAGCTAAGCACTACACTCAATGGAAGAGGTTTTGTTAAATCAGAGGCTGATCATACTCTCTTCACACTAACCAGCAAGCAAGGGATCATTGTCATTCTCATCTATGTAGATGACATTATCATTACTGGCAGTGACAAGGAAGGTATACTTTCAACCAAGGGTTTTCTCAAATCTACATTTGATATAAAAGATTTGGGAGAGTTAAATGTTAGAATGAAGATAAATAATGCTGGTGAAGAGACCAAGCATCAAAGATAAAGCATCCAGAACAAGTTTGAATCTGTCCGTACAGTCTTGGCGCGCAAGTATCAAATCCTAACCTAGAGTGTCTTGGAAGTCAAAGCAGATGGGGAACTCGTCAAGCTGAGTATTCTGAGGCATATTTGAAGTTTAAAAGAGAGATCAGACCGTTGGAGACAGCTTAGGCAAGTTGGGAATTAATTAGAATAAAAGTCACATGTGCATAAGAGGATGAGCCGGCTGTCACTTTCACTCAACCAAACCGTGCCCATCTCTCCCTCCAGTCACTCTCACTCCCTCTGGTCGAGATTCTCCTTGGCTGTATCCTCCTTGTCTTCATCAGAAACACAACAAAAGTATTTGTTTATTTCCTCATAGATTTAGATTAATTTAATGTATGCAAACTGCCTATTTAAAGGCAGTTCATGTAACTGGTTGATTCAAGGGAGAGGAGTCCTCTTTTCTTCATTATTCTCTGTTCTAAGTCACTTTATTCTCTGTTTACTCTCTCTCTCACGAAAATCTCTTTGAATCTCTTATTCTCCCAAGTATAGATTTCAGGAAAGCTTTGAAGGGTGTAAGGAGAAGCTACAAGCGTGAGGAAGATATGAGGTTCAAACCACTATATTTGGACCAGGATAAGCACCAAGGTGTCACTTGCTTCATCATCATCAAAGAAGCACCTCCAGATGCTACATACAAGCCAAAACCGAGCAGAAAAGGATTTGGACTATTTCTCTTACTCTATGATAAAATTTTATGTGCTAACTTATTGTGTGTCAAAGAGTATGATGCAGGTTTGAGTAATGAATCAGGAATCAAACAGATCAGTCCCTTCTACATATCTGAACCAGTCAGCAGCAATGCCTATCAAAGAGGCATGCAAGGTAAGTGTAATCTGATTCTAAACTTTGATGTTACTAATTTGGTCCCCTCTATTGCAGGTAAAACAAATTTGAGGACAAATCTTTTTGAAGAGGGAGGGGATGATGTGATCATGGACCAGCTTACTAAAGAGGACAAAGGGAGCTTAGATGATGTGATCATGGACCGGATCACTAAGAAGAACAAAGAGATCTTAGACGAGCCCCATGATGCCACAAAGCACCAGCTGCCTGGTGAAGATGCTCTAGCCATTCCAGAAGGTCCCATGACTCATTCCAGAGTCAAGAAACTTAAGGAGACTGTTGTAGGATTACTCACTTCACATCCACAACAAGAAGAAGGTATTGGACAAGGTTTGATCTGAGATGTCTTGAACACCATTCAAGCCATCTCTACATCAAGCTGAGTTAGTGTCTAGGCAAGACATTTGGTGTGTGCTCTTTTCCTTGCTTTTGGTTTTGTCCCACGAGGTTTTCCGGAGGAAGGTTTTTAACGAGGCCACGACTTGTCTTACAAATCACTTAGGCTCTATCTCGGCCCAAGACCAGTAGAAATATTACATTTTAAGCTTATATTATGTTATAAACTATAGTTTCCATTTTTTTTAAGTTTTCGAAACCCTAGAGAGTATGTTCTCTGGTTTCTTTTATTTAAGGGTTTTCCCTAACCCTATTGTAGACACGCAATCTTTTATCAAAAAAACCTAGTTTTCTCTCTTCTCTCTTGTCTTTGACGAGTTGAAGGTTTCTGGTGTGTAATATCCAGAGTTAAGGGCTTCTTATTTGGTGTGTCATATCCAGATCAGTCGCCTAGGAGTATCAAGAGATCATCCATCCCTCTTGTGTCACCATTTAATCCACAAACCTTGAAGAACTTGAGTCTCTGATTCGTTCTTGCAAGGACTTATCCATTCCCATCAACCAAAGACCATCCTAGGGGCGCATCAGGTGTTGAGCTCCTGGTTCAAAAGACTTACAAGAGGCAGTGGAGAAGATATTAAGGGAGGAACCGGTTGACTTAAGCGCAGCTGTAGGAGTGATGCGCTCCTGGTTTCAAAACTCAATGTTGCTCACTTCCAAGCTTGGTCCTTCACTTATTCTCTCTGGATCAAGCTTGAGGAGGGGTGATGATGAGCATTCCTGAAGGTCCAAGTCTTCCATTTCCTCACCTCAGATCAGAAGTGAGAGTATGCAAGTGGTGGAATTCACCCTTGCAAGATTTCTCATCAGCCGGATCAAAGAAACATCAGCAAGGGCAGCAGCAACTTGGTGTTAGAACAGATGGCAATCAGAGACTACTTGGCAAGAAGATCAGGTGGAGAGGCAAGCTGATTGGAATGCTATTAATCAGCCCAAGGCTTGGGAGTTAAACAGTTACCTTCTGGTTGAGAAGCTATGGATCAGCTTCTATATGGAGTTAGAACAGTTACCTTCAGCTGGGAAGCTATGAATCAGCCCATAGCATGTGTGCTTGTACCTGGTTGATAAAGCTTCAAGAAGAGGCTAGAATGGCGATTTCAAAGTACCTGCTGAGCTCATGAGCAAAGGCAGGCTTCGACTCAATCCCTAAATGGAGGCAAGAAGCCAGAAGAAAGGGGGAGACAAGCTCTGATTATACCAAGAAGCGGAAGGCTGATTTCAGTATGTAGCAAGTGACACTTAATCTGAATGTGAAGCAAGGGTGCCCGCTTGCCATTGGCGAAAGGCCAATCCAGGGTTTATGAGTCCCTGAACATGATCATAAGGCTCATAAACCCACTGGCCAATCCCCAGGCTGAAGTAGTTGCACTCTTTTTCCCTAAATGTTGGTTTTATCCCATGAGGTTTTCCACATTAGGTTTTTAATGAGGCAAGTACTCTCAGTTCCAAGCTTGCCCAAGGATCTCCTATGGTCAAGCTTGAGGGGGAGTGTTAGAATGAAGATAAATAATGCTGGTGAAGAGACCAAGCATCAAAGATAAAGCATCCAGAACAAGTTTGAATCTGTCCATACAGTCTTGGCGCGCAAGTATCAAATCCTAACCTAGAGTGTCTTGGAAGTCAAGGCAGATGGGGAACTCGTCAAGCTGAGTATTCTGAGGCATATTTGAAGTTTAAAAGAGAGATCAGACCGTTGGAGACAGCTTAGGCAAGTTGGGAATTAATTAGAATAAAAGTCACATGTGCATAAGAGGATGAGCCGGCTGTCACTTTCACTCAACCAAACCGTGCCCATCTCTCCCTCCAGTCACTCTCACTCCCTCTGGTCGAGATTTTCCTTGGCTGTATCCTCCTTGTCTTCATCAGAAACACAACAAAAGTATTTGTTTATTTCCTCATAGATTTAGATTAATTTAATGTATGCAAACTGCCTATTTAAAGGCAGTTCATGTAACTGGTTGATTCAAGGGAGAGGAGTCCTCTTTTCTTCATTATTCTCTGTTCTAAGTCACTTTATTCTCTGTTTACTCTCTCTCTCACGAAAATCTCTTTGAATCTCTTATTCTCTCAAGAACACTCTCAAGAACACTCTCATACTCTCCATAGTATTCTCCTCCATTCTCTCTGGTTTCTTACATTCTTCTTCATCTAAATCGGCCATACTCTGTTCCTACAACTCCCTCACACTTAAATCTATTTATTTTCACATTAAAGTACTTCCTAGGGATTGAAATGTGTCGATCCAAAGAAGGCCTTTTCTTATCCCAAAGGAAGTACACACTTGATCTCTTAAATGAGGCAGGAAACCTTGGAGAAAGACAAGCCAAAACTCCATTGGAAGAAGGCTACAAAGTTCTGCGAGAGGGGGAGTATGAAGATACTATCTTTGAAGATGTCAAGAATTATAGAAGAATGGTGGGCAAGCTCATATACCTAACCATTACTCGACCAGATGTATGCTTTGCTGTGAACCAAGTCAGTCAGCATATGCAAAGCCCTAAGGTACATCACTGGAACATGGTGGAGAGGATCTTGAGATACTTGAGAGAAGCTCCTGGTCAAGGTGTATGGATGGCTTGCAATGCAAGTACTGAAGTGGTAGGATATTGTGATGCTGATTGGGCTGGAGACAGAGTTGATAGGAGATCAACCACTGGCTACTGCACCTTTATTGGAGGAAATTTGGTCACATGGAAGAGCAAGAAGCAGAAGGTGGTGTCTTGCTCAAGTGCTGAGGCAGAGTAACGATCTATGAGGAAGCTAACTAGTGAACTCATATGGATCAAGGGACTGCTAAAGGACTTGGGTATAGAGATCACTACACCAATGACCATGCACTGTGACAACCAGGCAGCAATCCATATTGCCTCTAACTCATTCTTTCATGCGAGGACCAAGCACATAGAAGTGGACTGTCATAAAGTTAGACAAGCAGTGGAGCAGCAGGTCATTCTTCCATGCTACACTAGAAGTGAGGATCAGTTAGCTGATATATTCACTAAGGCAGCCAACAGAAAGGTCTGTGAGTTCATTCATCCTAAGCTTGGACTCATAGACCTCACTTGTCACTGATCTCCTTGCCATGAAGTATTCTACTCTTTTTCCTTAGCTTGGTTTTTATCCCAAGTGTTTTTTTCCAAGTTAAGGTTTTAATGAGGGAATGCTTCATGGTTTCCAAGCTTGATCAATCCATATGCTCAAGCTTGAGGGAGAGTGTTGACAAGAAGCAATAAGAAGACAAGAAGGAAAAAGGGTTCAGATGGTTGCAAGATCACTTGGTCCTTACAGACTTGGAACACAAGTCGGTCCGTACAAGCCTTGATGATCAAGCAACCTTTCTGGTCCCAAATAACTTAGAAGACAAGGAGAAGAAGAAGGATCTCGTCTGGTTCAAGTTTAAAGAGAGTTGGGCAAGAAAAGAATTAAAAAGGATTAAGGATAAGCCTTCGAGCATTTGGTGTCCTGTCCCTTTCATGGACCACTGCCTTGTCCACTGCACTGTCCAGACTGTTGACCAGACTGTCCACCAGCCTGACTCTTCCCAGACCTTGACCAGATGAGTTCACCTAAATCTTTAATATCAAATACAGACTTAAGGAATACCTTGGTTTCTTTGATACCTTCTTGGTCACTGCCTGTGATGATTATATCATCTACATAGACCAAGATGACCACAATTCCTTTTGTGCTGGGGAGCGTGAACAAGGTGTGGTCAGCCTCTGATTTCCTGAAGCCTCTTCCATTCAAGATGGTGCTTAGCTTGTGGTACCACGCCCTTGGGGATTGCTTCAGTCCATAGAATGCCTTCTTGAGTCTGAGGACATTTCCAGGTTTAACCAGCTTCTCAAGACCAGGAGGTGGGTGCATGTAAACCTCATCTTCTAACTCTCCTTGTAGGAAAGCATTTTTGCATCCATCTGCCACAACTCCCATTCCAGGTTGGTTGCAATAGAGAGAATGATCCGGATTGTATGCAGTTTGGCTACTGGTGCAAATGTGTCCACATAGTCTTCTCCATAGGTCTGGGTGAATCCTCTTGCCACTAGTCTCGACTTCTTTCTCTCTTCCTTGCCATTTGGTAGATACTTGATGGTGAACACCCATTTGCTTGAAACTGCCTTCTTTCCTTTTGGAAGTTCACTTTCATACCAGGTATCATTGATGATCATGGCATTTGCTTCATCATCAACAGAGTCCCTCCATTCCTTGTTCTCCATGGCTTCCTCATATGACCTTGGTACAGATCCCTGATCTAACCCAGTGATAAAGGCCTGGTGCTCAAGTGGAAATCTTGCAAGAGAACACACTGCTGATGTTGGATGAGCTACTGCTTGACTGTTGTAGTAGACCCTTGTGTTCTTCCAGTTTGAAGGAGGGTTCCTTGTCCTTGTACTCCTCCTTAGTGGTTGAACATGAACTTCTTGCTGCTCTACTTCATCTTGAACTTGAGCAGTTTCTTGTTCATGTAGTACACTCTCCTGATCATGAGTTTGTGAACCTTGTGGTTGTTCTGGTTCAGGATCATTGGTTTTTTGTTCATGTAGTACACTCTCCTGATCATGAGTTTGTGAACCATGTGGTTGTTCTGGTTCAGGATCATTGGCCCCCTCAGGATCAGGATGAGTGGCTTCTTCACCCTCTGGTCCAGTATCAGCTGAAGGAGAAGCTGTGTTAGGAGCCACTTGTGGGTTTGAAAAACTGATTCCCAGATTCTCCATCAGTATCTGATGCGCCCCTAGGATGCTCTTTGGTTGATGGGAATGGATAATCCTTGCAAGAACGAATCAGAGACTCAAGTTCTTCAAGGCGTGTGGATTGAATGGTGACACAAGAGGGATGGATGAACTCTTGATACTCCTAGATGAACAAACCGGATATGACACACCGATTTAGACACCCTTAGGTCTCTGGATATTACACACCAGAACTCGACACACTTTCTAGAGAGAGAGCCGCCAAGGAGAAAGAAT
>CAJHQP010009355.1:0-22759 GCA_905132765.1 Moricandia arvensis
TATATCCTTAACCAAATCCTTTCTCAAATCTTCTTTTGATATTAAAGACTTGGGTGAACTAAAGTACTTTCTAGGGATTGAGATATGCCGGTCTAAAGAGGGGCTGTTCTTATCTCAAAGAAAGTACGGCCTTGATCTATTGAGTGAGGCAGGTGATCTTGGAGGAAGGACAGCAAAGACTCCACTTGAAGATGGCTACAAGGTTCTGCGAGAGGGGGAGTTTGAAGATAAGCCATTTGGAGATATCAAGAAGTATAGGAGGATGGTTGGGAAACTTATTTACTTAACTATCACAAGGCCAGACATTTGTTTTGCTGTGAACCAAGTCAGTCAGCACATGCAAGCTCCTAAGGTTCATCACTGGAACATGGTGGAGAGGATCTTGAGATACTTGAGAAAAGCTCCTGGTCAAGGTGTTTGGATGGGATGCAATGGAAGCACTGAGATCACTGGATATTGTGATGCTGATTGGGCAGGAGATAGGGTTGATAGGAAATCAACTACTGGGTATTGTACATTCATTGGAGGCAATTTGGTGACTTGGAAAAGCAAGAAGCAGAAAGTTGTATCATGTTCCAGCGCTGAGGCAGAGTATAGAGCTATGAGAAAGCTCACCAATGAGTTGATATGGATCAAGGGGTTGCTTGGGGACTTGGGAATCGAGATAACATCACACATCACAATACATTGTGACAACCAGGCTGCCATTCACATCGCCAGCAACTCAGTCTTTCATGAAAGGACCAAACATATTGAAGTAGACTGCCACAAGGTCAGACAAGCTGTGGAGAAGCAAATCATTCTACCTTGCTACACAAGAAGTGAAGACCAGCTTGCTGACATTTTCACCAAGGCAGTAAGCACCAAAGTCTGTGAGTTCATCCACTCTAAGTTGGGACTCATAGACCTCACATCTCACTAGCTCTCCTAACATGGAGGCTTCTACTCTTTTTCCTTAGTGTGTTTTTATCCCACTGGGTTTTGCACACTAAGGTTTTAATGAGGGAAGTTCTTCATGTTTCCAAGCTTGACCAGTCCCTATAGTCAAGCTTGAGGGGGAGTATTGAGATGAAGAACCAAAAGAGAGACTAAGAGGACAAATGGAAAAGAAGAGAACTCATCAACTTGCTCTACAAGTAATTTCGTACATACTTGGATCACAAGGTTTCTAGTCTGACCTAATGACTTGGAAGACAAGGCAAGGAAGCATTGTCGACCAAGATACACTTCTGGAGACTTAGAAGACCATTGGGGAGCAAGATATATCTGTGACAAGTTGAATTTGAAAGAGTCACATGTCTTGCTAAGCAATAGAGCTGTTGGAGGTGCTGTCACTTTCACAGAGCAGAAGCAACTTATTTTAATATTTCCTCTTTGTTTTCTTCTGAATGTCTCTCTCTTGTCTCTTTATTATTATGTAAGCAAGCATGAAATGAAGTAAGGATTTCGAATCCTCCTTTCTCTTTCTCTCTCTCTCTCTCTCACTCTCTCTCTCTCTATCTCTCTCTATTCTGTCCAGAAATGTGTTCTTGAGTTCATCTCTCTTGTTCTTCACTCAAACTCAACCAAACTCGACCATTCTCTTCCATTCTCATCATACTTTCATAATTATAACAGTTCTTCATTCTAACATTTGTCACTACTTGTTAGTATCTTGAATCAAGCTTGAGGAAGAGAAATATTTCAAAAATGCTTCACCATTGTGCTTTATCCATTGGATAAGAGCTTTATCTTAATGGAGCATCTCTTTGACCAATGGACAAACTGTTTTGATCCATTGGATTCATTGTTTTCTAAGCCACAGAAAACACTTGTTCATGTGTTATTCTGTTGGTTCTTTTGTTGCAAGCGCTGGAAAACATCAGTTCATGAGTTATTCCAGTGGCACATATCTAAGATCAATGAGCAAATTAATTTTTCAATGGTCCATTATGTTTCAGCTAATAAAGCACCAAACTCTTGATGAGTATTGGATGATCCTGGCTGTTTATGCTTCCGCAAAACTCAAGAAAACAGAGCAAAACTCTGTCCATTAGAACTCTTGAGCAATTCTCTATTCTATAATCTCTATTCTCAATTCTCCAATTCTCGAGGTTACTTATTCTCCATCATTCTCCCATTCTCTGGCTACTAATACTCTGGTTACATCATTCTCTACTCTCTTCTTATACTCGCTGGTTACTTAAATCTATATTCTCACCATCTTGTTTAGAATCTGCCTAAGATTGTTAAACTGTCTTGAAGTTAAGCTGTCTTGAAAGAATAGTCTTGCTTCTGTCCTTAGGAGAGTTGATTGTGTTGTTGCCTGAATGCTTAGTCTTGTTGATTAGGATTCAGAGAGTGTTGCTGGGATAGAATCATGAAGATATTTGTCCATTGCTTGCTGTACGTGTTCTAAATGTGTTTTAAAGATCAGACTTGGTGAAAACCCATGTTCTGGTCTCTTGTTTGTCTACTAATGCTTGTGTCTAGTTATTTGTTTGACAGGCTGAACATGTTGATCAGAGCCTACACTTGATGTATATACCTGACCATGGAGATTTCCCCCTGCCCATCAACACTTTGGACAATGATTGTGTCCATTAACTCCCAAGATGGTTGAGAGGATGAATGGAGCAATGGAAATATTGCTCAAAAGATACTAACCTGATGCCAAGAGAGTGGACAGGAAGTAAACTCAAGAGAAAAGGCCACAATTCAACCAAGAGGGTGAACAGGAAGTAAACTCAAGAGAAAAGGCCACAATTCAAGCCAAGAGGGTTGTGGTCTCAAGACATTGGTGATAATCACTGGCTCTCATCTTCCAAGCTTGATCACATACTCTCATTATCAGGTCAAGCTTGAGGAGGGGTGTTAATATGAGAAGCCAATGTCCATCTTCTTATGCAAAGGAAATATCTAACACTATACTTATTCTTGTTGAATAGGTTTGCCCATTGAGAATTGATGCAAGTGTGTGTGTGCATTGTTTGAATCAGGTATTTTGACATCATGAGAAGAGTCTGGTCGTGGATCAAATCCTTTGAAGATGGGATGTCAGAAGAAAAGGGGAGACAAAGAACCAGCTACATGGAGAGTTCCAAGAAGTTTTGAGTATAAAGCATGGAAGGCATTGGTGCCTGCTTGCCATTGAAGTAAGGCCATGATCCAGGGTTTATGAGTTCCTAAACTTGATCATAAGACTCATAAACCCACTGGCCAATCTTTAGGCTGAGGGTGGTTGCACTCTTTTTCCCTAAGTATGGTTTTATCGTAAGAGGTTTTCCATACTTGGTTTTTAATGAGGCAAGTACTCTCAGTTCCAAGCTTGCCCAAGGATCTTCTATAGTCAAGCTTGAGGGTGAGTGTTAAAATAAAGAAAGGAATGACCAGAAGAAGAAGCTGGTCGATGATTTAAAGAGAGTTCATCAAGAGAAGCCAATTTGGTTATGTCCGTACAGACTTGCTCCACAAGCAATCATCTTGACCTAACTTACCTTGCAAGGCAAGAAAGTAGTTTGGGAGACTGAATATGGACGTTGGAAACTTCTGAGAAGTCAAGGAAACCTGTTTTAATTTGAATAAGAGAGGCTAGTTTGAATTAGACAAGAAGAGGTCACATGGATTGCTTTGGAGAAGCAACTGAGCCTGTCACTTTTCCTCAAGCAGGCTGTGCCAAACTCTCTCCTGTCCATTTCTCCTCATCTGGTCGTGCCTCCCCTTGTCCATATCCTCCTGGCTGTAAGTTTAAGAGAGTTTAAGAGAGAATGAGATGAAGAACAGCAAGAACATGAAGAATACTTGATGAAAGAGAGAGAATGAGAGTATTTTCGTGAGAGAAAAGAGAGAGAGTAAGCAAGTAAAGAGGAGGTTTATTTCTCCTTAGTTATTCATTCTTCTTGATGCTTACTACATAGAAACCATACAGAGAGAGAGAGAGAGAGGACAGTGAGATTTTGGAACAAAACAAAAAGGAAAACATTAAACTAATGCAAGTGGTCCTCTCTGGAGATTCCTGATGGTGAAAGTGACATGTCCAAACGGTTCACTCTTGCTTGATTTGAATCATGTGAATTCTCCCACTTTGAATTCAGACTCTGTCCAGAAAGCACTCCTCCCATATGTGACTAAGTTTGGCGAGTTAGAGAGGCTTGCCTTGTCTTCCACGTCAAGCTAGGTCTTCTCTTGGATGACTTGAGTTCCAAGTCTTGTACGTAATGCCTCGTTCCTCAAGTCTCCGAGTTCCTTCTCCACTTTTTCCATTCTGATAAGTGTCTCTCAGTCTCTTCTGGTTCTTCATCTCAATACTCCCCCTCAAGCTTGACCATTGGGACTGGTCAAGCTTGGATTCATCAAGAACCTCCCTCATTAAAACCTTAATGTGTAAAACCCAGTGGGAGAAAAACACATTAAGGAAAAAGAGTAGAAATCTCCATGCAAGGAGAGTTACTGAGAAATGAGGTCTATGAGTCCCAATTTTGAATGGATGAACTCACAGACCTTAGTGCTAGCTGCCTTGGTGAAGATGTCTGCCAACTGATCTTCACTTCTTGTGTAGCATGGAAAGATGATTTTATGCTACACAGCTTGTCTAACCTTATGGCAATCCAGCTCAATATGCTTAGTCCTTTCATGGAACACACTGTTGGATGCTATATGAATTGTTGCCTGGTTGTCACAATGCATAGTGATTGGAGTTGTAGCCTCTATACCCATGTCCCTTAGAAGGTTTCTGATCCAGATCAGTTCACTGGTGAGCTTCCTCATTGACATATATCCTGCTTCAGCACTGGAACATGACACAATCTTCTGCTTCTTGCTCTTCCAAGTTACCAAGTTACCTCCAATGAATGTGCAATATCCAGTTTTTGATTTCCTATCAGTTATGTCTCCTGCCCAATCAGCATCACAATAACCTACAATCTCTGTGCTTCCATTGCAAGACATCCAAACTCCTTGACCAGGCGCCTCCCTCAGGTATCTCATTATCCTTTCCACCATATTCCAATGATGGACCTTGGGCGCCTGCATATGCTGGTTAACCTGGTTCACAGCAAAGCATATATCTAGCCTAGTGATGGTTAAGTAGATGATCTTCCCAACCATCCTTCTATACTTCTTCACATCACCATACTGCTTGTCTTCAAACTCCCCCTCTCTTAGTACTTTGTAGCCCTCTTCTAATGGTGTTTTGTCTTGTCTTCCTCCAAGGTTTCCTGCCTCAGTTAAAAGATCAAGTGTGTACTTCCTTCGAGACAAGAAGAGCCCCTCTTTAGAGCGGCATACTTCAATACCAAGGAAGTACATGAGTTCACCTAAATCTTTAATATCAAATACAGACTTATGAAATACCTTGGTTTCTTTGTTACCTTCTTGGTCACTGCCAGTGATGATTATATCATCTACATAGACCAAGATGACCACAATTCCTTTTGGGCTAGGGAGTGTGAACAAGGTGTGATTAGCCTCTGATTTCTTAAAGCCTCTTCCATTCAAGGTGGTGCTTAGCTTGTGGTACCAAGCCCTTGAGGACTGCTTCAATCCATATATTGCCTTCTTGAGTCTGAGGAAATTTCCAGGTTTAACCAGCTTCTCAAGTCCAGGAGGTGGGTGCATGTAAACCTCATCTTCTAACTCTCCTTGTAAGAAAGCATTCTTGACATCCATCTGCCACAACTCCCATTCCAGGTTGGTTGCAATAGAGAGAATGATCCGTATTGTATGAAGTTTCGCTACTGGTGCAACTGTGACCACATAGTCTTCTCCATAGGCCTGGGTGAATCCTCTTGCCACTAGTCTCGACTTCTTTCTTTCTTTCTTCCTTGCCATTTGGTAGATACTTGATGGTGAACACCCATTTGCTTGAAACTGCCTTCTTTCCTTTTGGGAATTCACTTTCATACCAGGTGTCAATGATGATCATGGCATTTGCTTCATCATCAACAGAGTCCCTTCATTCCTTGTTCTCCATAGATTCCTCATATGACCTTGGTACAAACCCCTGATCTAACCCAGTGATAAAGGCTTGATGCTCAAGTGGGAATCTTGCAAGAGAACACATTGCTGATGTTGTATGGGCTACTGCTTGACTGTTGTAGTAGACCCTTGTGTTTTTTCAGTTTGAAGGAGGGCTTCTTGTCCTTGTACTCCTTCTTAGTGGTTCAACTTGAACTTCTTGCTGCTCTACTTCATCTTGAACTTGAGCAGTTTCTTGTTCATGTTGTACACTCTCCTGACCATGAGTTTGTGAACCTTGTGGTTGTTCTGGTTCATGATCATTGCCCCCCTCAAGATCAGGATGAGTCGCTTCTTCACCATCTGGTCCAGTATCAGCTGAAGGAGAAGCTGTGTTAGGCGCCACTTGTGGGTTTGAGAAACTAATTTCCAGATTCTCCATCAGTATCCTAAGGTTGTTTGTTCTATCTGAGGGAGCTTGAGACAGATCCTTCAAGCTATCTAAACTTTTCTCATCATAGAAGCCTCTTGATTCCAAGAACTTCATATCTCTAGAGACCATAACTTTCCTTGTTTCTGGAACATAGCATTTGTAGCCTTTCTGGTTTGGTGAATACCCAATGAAGATAGCTTTGACTCTTGTAGCTTCAAGCTTGTTTCTTAGTTCACCTGGTATCAAGACAAAGCACACACGCCCAAACACACGTAAATGGTCAATAGATGGGTAAGTCTTGTTTAGTACCTCATAAGGAGAGACATCTTGGAGAATCTTAGTAGGAATTCTGTTGATTAAGTAGCAAGCAGTGATCACAACATCCCACCAAAACCTTTTGGGAACATTGGTGTGAAACATAATGCTTCTGGCCACCTCCATTAGATGTCGATTTTTCCTCTCAGCTACATCATTTTCTGTGGGGTATAAGGGCAGCTTGTCTGGTGAATGATCCCATGTTTGTTGAGGTGTGCTTTGAAAACATTGCTAGTGTACTCCCCTCCATTATCTGTTCTAAGAATTTTGATCTTAACATTGAAATGGTTAGTTATGTAGTTTTGAAAGTTTATAAAAGCTTCTAACACCCTATCCTTTGATTGAATCAAGGTTAACCAAGTATATAT
Source organism: Moricandia arvensis (assembly GCA_905132765.1). Classification (NCBI taxonomy): domain Eukaryota; kingdom Viridiplantae; phylum Streptophyta; class Magnoliopsida; order Brassicales; family Brassicaceae; genus Moricandia; species Moricandia arvensis. The sequence goes on from CAJHQP010009355.1 coordinate 7,051, forward strand.
CGATTTCTCATCTATAAATGTCATAAAATACTTATGGTTTTCTCTTGATAAAAAGGGTGCAGTCCAAACATCAGAGTGAATGAGATCAAAGCAACTTTCATACATGGTTACTGACTTAAGGAAAACAGATTTGCAATGTTTGCCAAGAATACAATCCTCACAACTATCATTTTTAAAGGAAATACTAGGCAATATCAAGCTCAGTGCACGTGAATGAGGGTGTCCTAGTCTAGCATGCCACATTGCATATTTAGGTAAAACAGGAGATGAACTAAAAGCATAAGATAAACCAGACAAGCATTTGGTGTCTCCAAGCAGATACAAGCCCTCCTTGGTCACACCTTTGCCAAGTAAACTACTGGTCTCATATCCTGAAAGGAGACATCATTAGGACTAAAAACAGCAAGGCAATTCAGATCACTGGTAGCCTTTTTAACAGATAGCAAATTGGAGGTGAATGTGGGCATGTAAAATGCCTTTGAATCTTTTTTAAACAGTTTCAAGTTCCCTATACCTTTAATGGGTACTTTCTCACCATTAGCTATCATCACATTACCTAAGGCAGGTTCTATGTTACTGATTAGACTAGCATCACTAATCATGTGGTGAGAAGCCCCAAAATCTATCACTAGTGGTTTAGGATTCTGACCAGTAGTGTGTAATGCATTTAAAGAGGTTGCAAGAACAATACCAGAGTTCTCCTTGAGGGCTTTGATGAGAGCATCAAGGTCTGACCTCTTGATATTCTCATCCTGAGTGGTCCTCAAGGTAGACAGAGCACTTATCACCATGGTTTTGGCTTAACCAGCTGCATTTGAATCAACATGAGGGCGCATGGTTGAGCACATAGATGGTGTGGATGGTTCTGGCGTGTCTGAGGAGAAGTGTGCTCTTACATCCATGTACTGACTCATTGGCTCTTTGAACTTGGCAGGTTTGAGGTGAGGGTGAAGGATCCAGCACTTGTCCTTCATGTGGCCCTTCATCTTGCAATGATCACACACCCACACCTTCCTATCATCCTGCTTGTAGTATCCCTTGTGAGCAACTGCTACTTCCACCTTTTGTGCCATGGTAAGCTCTCTCTTTCCTTCAAACAAACCCACTGATCCTTGTTCCCTCTGGATTTGAGCACACACTTCATCCAGGGATGGTTGCTTCTCAGCTCTGAGTATGTGCTTAATCAAATCATTGTAGCAAGGGTTAAGGGTCAGGAGTAGTGGTGCGACCTGGATCAGCTTCAAATCTATGCTCTGGAAGTCAATACACGTCTCAGAAAGAATATGGGCCATAGCACAGCTTAATGGGCTTATTGGAGAGCTTATTGGGCTTATTCATGAGGTATTGGACCGACAGAAGGCTGTGGGCCTTGATGAGCCCTTTATAAAGATAGCAATGACTATGGACCAACATGGACGTCTATTATTCAACCTGATTGACCAAGGAAATGATGGAAGGAAGATGGTTGGACATGAAAAGAAATGGATGGTCTGGCATGATCGAGAAATGGACCGGTCAAACCGACATGGCCGAGAAATGAGTTGGAAATGGAAGATGAAGAACCAGAGCTGGAAATGGATTATCAGGAGTATTTGCATCATCCAAATGGGCTTAAGGAGGTACTTGGTCGTAGCAGAAACAAGATGGATTGACCCCAAGAAAGAGTTGTTCGAAAAAGGCTTTTATCGGCCCAAAAAGTGGAAAGACAAGCCAGATTGGATATGATTGGGCCAAGAAGATTAAGCACGTCTAATATGGTTTATTTTAAGTTTATTTTTGATTTTTATTAAGTGTAAACCAATTGCAATTGGGTTTAGGGTTAGTAAACCAATTAGGAATAGGTTTAGACTAAACCAACTTGGTTTAGGTTTAGGGTTTTTTTTAGCTTAGGATTTCGTTCTCTTCTTTCTTATTTATGTAGCCACGAGCCTCCATGTAAACAATCAACCATTATTCAATAAATTTAAGCTTTGGCTCAGACAAATCGTCTTTTAGGAGACTTCTTTATCCTGTTCACGTTTGTGAGCAGTTTTATATCACACTAAAGAAGAGTTAAACCTTCTGTGATCCATCCTAGACATCAAGCAGGACGCCCCTGTGTCTCAGGACTAGCAAAGCATCCTTAGGGCCTTCCACAGCTTGAAGGAGAAGACCATCATCATCATCTATCATACACCCACGCCCCCTTCAAGAGATCCAGGGAGAGACAGCCATTTCAGGGCCGTACCAAGTGGTATCAGAGCCACTTGAAGGTTAGGGTTTGAAGATCTATCCTAGGAGCACGAAATCTATCCAATACCAAGTAGATCTTCCATGTATTCTTTTGGAATCAATAGAAACAATGAGAAGAAGGCTGAGAGCAAAGCAACAAAGGAGTTGTTGCAGAGAAGAGAAAAAGTTTTACAGATTCCACCCTTCTATGGAGAGTTTGATCCAGATACATACTTAGAATGGCAAAAGGAGATGGATTCAATCTTTAACTGCCATAGACGCACAGCAGAGAAGCAGGTTCAGCTAGCAACTACTGGATTATGTGGATATGCACTTGACTGGTGGTATCAGACAGCTAACACTAGGAGACAATATGGAGAGCAACAAATTTCTTCTTGGTATGAGATGAAGATTGTCATGAAGAAACGGTTTGTAGCCAAGAGGTATGGGCAAAGTGATTTGGAAAGGATGCAAAGCACAGCTAGAGAAGCTAAAGGACGTGCTAGGACATCCAGAGATGAGCTAAAGTCCTACTATAGTCGTGCGGAACAGAGAAAGCTGCAGCTACATGAAGCATATCTTGATGAATTGCAAAGCCCACAGCTCAAGAAACACCTCATGAACATGATAGATCAATCACTCACTGCTGTGATGAAAAACCCACAACACATGTCAGTCCCACGACCAGAATCCAGAGATGATGAGCTAAGTTGTTGCCAGAAGGAACCAGCAGAGAAGAAAGAAGAAACTGCAGCAAAACAGGGTGAGATAGAACAAGAGTTTGAATCAGAACCAACCACTCTTTGTCAAGCAGACAACTGGGACACCCACCTGAATCAAGAGGAGATATCATCAGTTATATATGATCACGTGCATGTTCTGAACCAAGCTGAAGAAGGAGTCCTTGATGGATCACCTAAAGCTCATGAATTACAACTTACAACTATGGTTGAAGAAGGTGATATCATTGAATCTTTTTCTTGTGATCTACTAACAAAACCTCCTGTATGGATTCAGATCAGCCTAGTGGAGCACCTGAGGTTTGTTAAGGGTCTGCAACACCTTGTTTTCGAACCAGGAGGAAGCTTGTGTTTGCATAAAAGCATTAACAAAAATCTGATCCAAATAGCAGCAGCATTGAAGCTTGACTTGAAAGGGTTATTGCATGAACAGAGAGAACCAATGCTCGTTTCTGGTTTATTCAAGCTGAGATTACGTTTCCCGAAGTCTAAGATCAAGGCTTTTGTTTGGTATCAATGGAGAGAAGCTCAATCAGAAGCAATGAGATCTGAACTAAACAAAGAGCAGAAATTGCTTGCTCTAAGTGTTATTTGTAATGAGCAGAGTCCAGTGAAGCCTCTAGGACGTGTGAAGGATTTACAAAGCTTTGTGTTTGAGCCTGGAGGGGAGATAAACGTGCACAAGAGCTTTAACAACACCATGTTCCCAAGAGAAACAAATAAGCTGAGATTCGACCATCTTTTCACTCTTGAAGAGCTGGATTTGAGGACAAATCCTTTTAAAGGAGGAGGGAATGGTGCGACCTGGATCAGCTTCAAATCTATGCTCTGGAAGTCAATACACGTCTCAGAAAGAATATGGGCCATAGCACAGCTTAATGGGCTTATTGGAGAGCTTATTGGGCTTATTCATGAGGTATTGGACCGACAGAAGGCTGTGGGCCTTGATGAGCCCTTTATAAAGATAGCAATGACTATGGACCAACATGGACGTCTATTATTCAACCTGATTGACCAAGGAAATGATGGAAGGAAGCTGGTTGGACATGAAAAGAAATGGATGGTCTGGCATGATCGAGAAATGGACCGGTCAAACCGACATGGCCGAGAAATGAGTTGGAAATGGAAGATGAAGAACCAGAGCTGGAAATGGATTATCAGGAGTATTTGCATCATCCAAATGGGCTTAAGGAGGTACTTTGTCGTAGCAGAAACAAGATGGATTGAGCCCAAGAAAGAGTTGTTCGAAAAAGGCCTTTATCGGCCCAAAAAGTGGAAAGACAAGCCAGATTGGATATGATTGGGCCAAGAAGATTAAGCACGTCTAATATGGTTTATTTTAAGTTTATTTTTGATTTTTATTAAGTGTAAACCAATTGCAATTGGGTTTAGGGTTAGTAAACCAATTAGGAATAGGTTTAGACTAAACCAACTTGGTTTAGGTTTAGGGTTTTTTTTAGCTTAGGATTTCGTTCTCTTCTTTCTTATTTATGTAGCCACGAGCCTCCATGTAAACAATCAACCATTATTCAATAAATTTAAGCTTTGGCTCAGACAAATCGTCTTTTAGGAGACTTCTTTATCCTGTTCACGTTTGTGAGCAGTTTTATATCACACTAAAGAAGAGTTAAACCTTCTGTGATCCATCCTAGACATCAAGCAGGACGCCCCTGTGTCTCAGGACTAGCAAAGCATCCTTAGGGCCTTCCACAGCTTGAAGGAGAAGACCATCATCATCATCTATCATACACCCACGCCCCCTTCAAGAGATCCAGGGAGAGACAGCCATTTCAGGGCCGTACCAAGTAGTCCAAAGACATTGTCTTTCTCACGCCTTTCATTTAACACCACTAGATCAGTTGTACTCGGTCTGAGCATTTCAAAATCAGCCCACAATGACCTGAACTTCCCAAAGAACTGATTGAAGTCCATGTCTTCTTGCTTGAGAGAGTTGATGGCTCTCTTCACTTCAAAGACTCTGCTAAGGTTGGAGACATTCCCATACACCTTATAAAGAGTATCCCACAGTTCCTTAGAGGTTTCACAGTAGGAATATGCCTCTAGGATACTTGGGTCAAGAGAGTTTTGGATGGCTGATAACACCAGAAAGTCTTCTTGAACCCATTTGGTTTCATCAACAGCTACAACCTCTTGGCCATCTTCACCTTGTATTACCAGCTTTAGGTCTTGACCTTCTGTCACATGACTCCATAAGCCACAACCTCCAAGAGCAGTCTTCACAAGTCTTTACCAGAGAAGGTAGTTTAACCCTTTCAAGGTTACTGGAACCACAACAGCCTTGTTTTGCTCCATCTTGGATGCTATGGACCGTTGGGTAATAGAATGTTTCTGAAAACTTTGAGAGTTTGGCAAACTGGAAATGAAAGAACCTCAAGAACAACTTGTATACTCTAGGAATCTGAATGATATACCCAAAGAAACAAGAACCAAGAGGAGAAATCTACCAAAACAGAGGAAAACAGAGGAAAAACAGAGGAAAACAGAGGACCCTTGCTATTATCCACTGGATAATAGTTTAGATTTTGCTGGAAACTTGAGAGAATATGACGAAGAGTGTATTGCAGAAGAAGAATAGATGTTTAGGAGCTTGAGTAGCTCTGATACCATGTAAGTTTAAGAGAGTTTAAGAGATAATGAGCTGAAGAACAGCAAGAACATGAAGAATACTAGATGAAAGAGAGAGAAGGAGAGTATTTTCGTGAGAGAAGAGAGAGAGATTAAGCAAGTAAAGAGGAGGTTTATTTCTCCTTAGTTATTCATTCTGCTTGATGGTTACTACATAGAAACCATACAGAGAGAGAGAGAGAGAGGACATTGAGATTTTGGAACAAAACAAAAAGGAAAACATTAAACTAATGCAAGTGGTCCTCTCTGGAGATTCCTAATGGTGAAAGTGACATGTCCAAACGGTTCACTCTTGCTTGATTTGAATCATGTGACTTCTCCCATTTTGAATTCAAACTCTGTCCAGAAAGCACTCCTCCCATCTGTGACTAAGTTTGGCGAGTTAGAGAGGCTTGCCTTGTCTTCCACGTCAAGCTAGGTCTTCTCTTGGATGACTTGAGTTCCAAGTCTTGTACCGAATGCCTTGTTCCTCAAGTATCCGAGTTCCTTCTCCATCTTTTCCATTCTGATAAGTGTCTCTCATTCTCTTCTGGTTCTTCATCTCAATACTCCCCCTCAAGCTTGACCATTGGGACTTGTCAAGCTTGGATTCATCAAGAACCTCCCTCATTAAAACTTTAATGTGTAAAACCCAGTGGGAGAAAAAACACATTAAGGAAAAAGAGTAGAGAGCTCCATGCAAGGAGAGTTACTGAGAAGTGAGGTCTATGAGTCCCAATTTTGAATGGATGAACTCACAGACCTTAGTGCTAGCTGCCTTGGTGAAGATATCTGCCAACTGATCTTCACTTCTTGTGTAGCATGGCAAGATGATTTGCTGCTCCACAGCTCATTTCTCCATTATATTAGTTATTTAATCATTCTCTTATTTAGTAATTGTTTATTGTAAGTAATTGTCTATTTAAAGACCTTCACCCTCTCTTGTAACACTTAACCAGAATCAATATACAAGTTTCTCTCTCTCTCTAAGCTCGTATCTCTCTCTCTGTTGCTTGTGTTTAGATAATATTCACAATGTAAGGAGTTAAGCATTAGGGTTTACAGGCTTCCTTAGCTCTTTCTCTCTTATGGCAGTCTAAACTCTTCTTTATCTATTTTCTTAAACTCTAGCTTACTGATTCTAAATCCCATTCATCTAATAAACTAACTCTAAGTGTTGTGTTACTTCTCAAGGATAGATTCATACTAGAGAGTTTCTGGTTCATATAACCAGTTTACTGTCTAGGATTCTTGGTTATATAGTAAGATGTGTATGAGGATTTAACCACAAGTTGGTTGTCTCTGATCTTGAATGGTGAGTTCCTATTGTATGGTTGAAGGGGATTCAGTCACAAGTTCAATGAAACACCTCTTAAATGAGACAAACACTCATGAATTCCAACAGTTGGATATTGTGATGCAGACTGGGCCTGAGATAGGATGGATAGGAAGTCTACCACCGGCTATTGCACATTCATTGGTGGAAACCTTGTTACCTGGAAGAGTAAGAAGCAAAAGGTGGTGTCCTGTTCCAGTGCTGAAGCCGAGTATAGAGCCATGTTGAACCTTACAAATGAGTTGGTTTGGATAAAGGGTATACTGAAGCACTTGGGGATTGATCAAGATACACCCATGACCATGCACTGAGACAGTCAAGCAGCTATACACATTGATACAGGCACGGAAGTTGGGTCGATGGTTTGGATGGTTGATGAGTCGATCTTATCGGCAAGGATTGAGATCGGATGGAAAGATGGTGATGATGGCCGACTTCCTATCCCTTTTTGTCCAATTTAACCTGAAAATAAAGGAAGAACAATGAGTTTATGAATAACAAAAATAAGAACTGAAACTAAATGGATAAAGGAATGGAATGAGTGATGGATAAAAGTTTGATGATGGATGGATGGAAGACGATGGTGGATAAATGGTGATTGACTCTCTCAATCCGTGGGTGCTGATTGACTCTCTCAATCTGTGTCTCAAGGCTCTTGAATCTCACAAAGAACCTATGAACCACGAGCTCTATAGTCTCCTAATGCTTCTCACAACTTAGGAACTAAAGAACAACTTTTATGCAAAGAAACTATCTTTGATAAAACTGAATAAAACTTCTTATTAACTTGATGATTGAGGGTGATCTTTACAATGCACGTCTATGAGCTTATATAATGCTCAGAGACAAAGATCCTAACGTTCTAAAACAATTAGAAAAGGAAACAAATCAAAAACTATGCAAGAAATTGAAAATCTAGCCGTTGGAGCCTTTTGGGGGATTTTGGCTCCAAGTGAGGAATCTTGGTCTCTCTTGAACCTGGATGGTTTTAAGGGATATGTGAGCTTCCTTGGGATCTTCTTGACTGCTTCTAAGGTGATTATCACGTCCAGAAATAAATGTGGAAAGAGCTGTTGGAGCTGGATTGCAAGAATCTCCAAATAAGGCAGTTTGGTGTTAATGAGCATCTTCTTGATCCTATGTTGGTTGGTGCATGGTATGAACTCATAGGACTCTCCTGGATCGTTGATTATGTCTTCTGGATGGTTAAGATCATCTCCTGTCTTCCATAGATAAGTTTGGGTCGAACCAAACTGACCAAGTAAAAGATCTTGGATACTTTCCTTAAATGGTGCTGGTTTGGCCAATGTGGGTAAACCAAGCTTATCTTCTGGTCTAATTGGGATCCGCCTGATCCTGTGTACTCTGGTGCTCCTTAATATGTTGTGGAGTGCCTCTGAATGACTTAGAAGGTCTCCTGGTCGCCTTTCTTGAGATTGAATTGATGCAAAACCCGGATCTTCCAAATAAGGCAAGTGTAGGAATGGTTTGGCAGGTTTTGGAGATTGGGCCATAACTTCATATTTCCGTGACCATTTCTTTTCATTCTGGGCTTGTTGCAAAGCTAAGAGATCCATATTGAATTCTATCAGATGTTTTGGGCCAAAGCATTTCTTTATTGGGCTTGAAACAGCTTCTAAACTCGGGTACTTGCGGTTGGACGGGCTGGGTAACCTCCGGTTTGTAAAATTGATATCTTCCTGCTCCGGATAGATTTTGGTATGATTACAATTGTGGTTGACTCCTTGTTGAGTGTAGTATGCATGAAAATTAGTTTCACGTAAATATTCCTCCTTTTTGGTGAGATATGCCGGTTTGACTGAACACATATCCTTGCTGGTCCTTTGGCTGGCTAATTTGTGCAACTGGTTTGTCTCTGGTTCAGCTACTGGTTGGATGGCCTCATCACACATTGCCTCCAACTCAGTGTTCCACGAGAGGACAAAGCATATTGAAGTTGATTGCCATAAGGTGAGGCAAATGATAGTATCCGGAGACATCATGCCATGCTACACCCGGAGTGAAGATCAGCTAGCTGATGTGTTTACCAAAGCAGCTAGGCAGAAGACCATTGAGTCCATCCACTCTCGTCTTGGACTCATGGATCTTACCAGAAAGAACTGATCCTCTCGCCATGGGGTCTTTACTCTTTTCCTTGTTGAGTTTTTATCCCTAAGGAGGGTTTTCTTTGGCAAGGTTTTTAAAGAGGAAGATCTCATGGCATTCCAAGCTTGACTTGTTCCACATGGTGAAGCTTGAGGGGGAGTGTTGAACAGAGGTTATGAAATAATAGAGGAAGGCTTATAAAGAGGAAAGGAAAGGATTTAGATATGTCCATACAAGTTCGTACAACCAGGCCGTACAGGCCGTACACATGGGCGACGAGAAGTTACCCTAAATGAAAAGTTACCCGGGTAAGAGTAACTCGACCAAGAGTTACTCTTACTAGTTACCAAGCAGATCAAGCTTGACTGAAGGGATAAGGGACGCACGTTAACAGGCTGGATCAAGGCTGCAAGGGCATCTGGTCAAGATGCCAAAAGAATTTTGCATGTGAAGCACTCCAGCCACAAGTTTGAATTAGGCGCGCCTAAGACCAGTTGACTACACATGCTTGGCGGATAAGCTTATCCTAAACCTTATCTTCTATCCGTTGTAAAGCTCATTGTTCCTCTCCTATATATTTTTAACCTCGGTTCATTAATCATATATCAAAAATCCTTTAGTCTCTCTTAGTCTCTTTTCTCAGTCTCTCTCAAATGGATCGAAGTCTCTCTTATCAAGTCTTCTTCTTTCTAGTCTATATCGTGTTCTAAATCTCTTATTCTCACTCTCTACACCCAGATTCTCACAAACTTTCACATGGACTCAAACTCTCTCGGATATGGCCCTTCTCCATGAGTTCCTCTACTTGTTTTTGCAACTCCTTTGTCTCAACCAGATTGGTTCTGTAAGATGGCCGGTTTGGAAGTGTCGATCCTGGAACAAAGTCTATCTGATGCTCAATCCCACGCAAGGGAGGTAAACCAATGGGGTTGTCCTCTGAAAATACATCTTGAAACTCCTGGAAAAGATAAACCATTTCACTCGGATACACCGGTGTAGGATCTGTTAAGTTCAAAAGATTTTCTTTAAAAACAAGTAAGATAGCCTGTTGTTTAGAGTAGAGAGTTCTTTTGATATCACCCATGTTTGCATAAAAGTTTTGTTGCTTAGTTCCAGCCGGTTTGAGATCAATCTCCTTTTTCTTTTGGAGCTGAATCTGATCATGCTGAAATTCCTTAGAGGTCAATGGGACCAGGACAGTCTTGCGGCCCTTGAACTCAAATAAATGCTTGTTGGTGAAACCGTCATGTATGACTCGGCGATCAGATTGCCAAGGCCTCCCAAGAAGTATGTGACCAGCTTCCATAGGTAAGACATCACACAAGACCTCATCTTCATATCTTCCTATGGCTAAGGGGATTAGAACTTGATTAGAGACCCTCATGGTGCCTTCTTCATTAAGCCATTGTAGCCGGTAAGGTTTTGGGTTCTTCTCAACCTTCAAACCAAATTCTTTACTATTGTCTCACTAGCAGCATTCACACAACTACCTCCATCAACTATAAGGCTGGAAACCTTTCCTTGGAACAGGCACCTTGTATAGAACAGGTTCTCACGTTTCTCTAGCTCTTCGGTCTTTATTTGCAGGCTTAGGAGTCTCCTTGCTACTAAAAGCTTTCCTTGGACTGGTCCTTCTTTATGCTCTTCCTCAGTTTCTTCTTGGTCAGGTTCGGTGCTTTCATCTTCTGAAACATACTCACCATCTTCTAGAAGAATCATGATCCTCTTGTTGGTACACTCATTAGCATAGTGACGTCGTCCTTGGCACTTGAAACACTTGACATCCCGAGCTCTGGAACTAGAAGCCTCTGCCTTGCCCTTTCCCTTGTCAAGGATGCTACTTGGTTTGGTTTCTTCCCTCGGGTAGGGTTTGTTTTCTTTCTGATATGGCCTAGACTCCTTAGGATAGGTTGGCTTCTCTTCCTTAGGATTGTATAACCGGTTGGATCCAAAGCTGGTTCGTGAATGTCCCTTCTTCTTAAGTTGTTGTTCCACAAGAATAGTCTTGTGTAACATCTCTTCTAACTCCACATAATGCTGCATCTCTACATTGTCTCGTAACTCACGGTTTCGACCACACATAAACCTTGACATTTTGGCTTCTCTGTCTTCTGATATACTAGCCCTCAGCATGAGTAACTCCATCTCCTGGTAATATTCTTCTACTGATCTTGAACCTTGAGTGAGTTTTCTGAGCCTATGATGAAGATCCCTATGATAATGACTTGGGACAAATCTCTTGCGCATGATAGACTTCATCTCTGGCCATGTTTCAACTGGTTCCTCACCATTCCTTCTTCTGTTAGTAACATACTGATCCCACCAGATTAGAGCATAGTCGTAGAACTCAGTAGCAGCTATCTGGATCTTCCTTTGATTTGTGTACTGCTTAAACTGAAAGACCAGCTCAATCTTCTTTTCCCATTCAAGATAGGCATCCGGATCAGCTTTCCCATGGAAGGGAGGTATCTTGATCTTTAAACCAGCAAGCTCAGTTCTCTGGTTTGTCCTTCCTTCTTATCCACGTCTGTCCCTCCTTTGGCTTTGTCTTGATGAGGAACTGATATTTTCATAGTAGTTATCAGTTTCTTCAGAGCCAGCATGCTCTTGTCGAGTTGGATTACGTCCTTCTTCTCTTCTAGTCTCACGGCTGTGGCCTTGACCAGTAGCTCGCCATACTTCCTCTCTGAACTCTTTACGGAGCTCATTGAGATTGGTCTTCATCATCTCAGTCATCGTAGATATCATGGATTGGTTCTGTTGAGCAGTCATGGCTTCCATGAGTAACTTGTTCTTCCGGACCAACTCAGCTTCTTCTTCAGTTTTTGTTCCCATTGATGCCTACACCAATGAAACACAAGAACAAGTAAGTAGTTCAAGGTAATTCACGAGAAGAAACAAAAAAAATCAACACAAATCAATACTTGCTCAGCAAAGGATATTTTATGCGGCTAGGTTAATCGAAAAAGACTAGGGCTTTCGCTTGCATCCAAAAAAGGAAAGTAGTAAAAATCTCGGCTAAAACACAAAGCAATTCGAGCAGCCCTAAGACAAACCTAGTTCTAATTTTGTTCAAGTTGATAAAGAAGTATGACGGCTGAATCAAAAATATTTCAAGAGAAATGAGACTTCCCTAACCAAAGCAGCTCTGATACCACATGACACACTCCTAGGAACCTTCTTTGTTTGATGGGAGGATAGATCCTTGCAAGAACGAATCAGGGACTCAGCTTCTTCAAGGCTGTGGATTGAATGGTGACACAAGAGGGATGAGAGAACTCTTGATACTCCTAGATGGCTAGTTCGGATATGACACACCGAGATAGACACCCCTAAGGCTCTAGATATTACACACCAGAAGAACACTCGACAACTAAAGAGAGAGCCCTTCAGAAGAACAAAAGCTTTGATATTAGATTGCTTGAGTTCTAAAGGGTTTGCGGAAACCCTTAACTAAAGAAACCAAAAACAAACTCTAAGGTTTCGGAAACTATAACATAAAAACCATAGTCTTAAAATAACATAAGATAAAAATGGATAGTCTTCAAGTAGTCTTGTGCCGAGATAGGGCCTAGGTGATTCGTAAGAAAAGTCGTGGCCTCGTTAAAAACTTTCCTCTAGAAAACCTCGTGTCACAAAACCAAAAGCAAGGAAAAGAGCACACACCAAATGTCTTGCCTAAACACTAGCTCAGCTTGATGTAGAGATAGCTTGAATGGTGATCAAGATATCTCGGACCATCAAACCGTGTCCTAGACTTTCTTCTTGTTGTGGATGTGAAGTGAGTAATCCTACAATAGTCTCTTTGACTTTCTTGGCTCTGGAACGGGTCATGGGACCTTCTGAAATGGTTAAAGCATCATCACCAGGCTGCTGGTATATGGTAGCATCAGGTGGCTCATCTAAGATCTCTTTACCCTCTTTGGTAAGCTGGTCCATGATCACATCAGAACACAGATCAACACGAAATCAAAGTGAATATGAAAAGAAAACAGAAGATTCGTGATCAAAACACTCAAAGTTAATAGATTTCAACAATAGAAACACAGATCTGATCAAAACACAACATAATATGAAAAGACAAAAATGAAAGACAGTGAGAAATCGAGTACTTCCCTTCCAGAGTTGCTCTGATACCACATAATACGATCCTAGGATCCTTCTCTGGTTCTTGAAAGAGATAACAAAGGATAATCCTCTCAAACAGAGAGACAAGGTTCGATCTGCTTCAAGGCGTGTGGTTTGTTGCGGGACACAAGAGGGATGGCTTGATATGGGCACGGGAAGCACCCTTCTCACACTGGATGGATAGAGGATGAGTACCAAGCTTTGGTGGATGTATGGAGGTGAGAGTGATAGGGTTCTTGCGGATGGAATGGAATGAGATGATAACCGGCTTGATTGCTCTTAGAACGGATCAGTGGGGGATGGGAAACAACAAATGGTCGTGTAACCAACTTGCTATTTCACTGGATGGAGGATGGCGTGAAGATGGAGTGTGGATCCAAGCTGCTTGTTCGTATAAACAACTCAACAAGGACAAAGGATGGAGATGGAGTGAATAGATTGATAAACTCAATCAGATGGATCGAAAGTCGCCACAAACTCTATGGGGATGAGCTTGATAAGACTGGTTGCTCTCTATGCGACTTCTCACACACACGAAATACTTTAGGGTTTTAGTTGCTAGGGGCAAACTGACTCGTATATTTCATAATAGGTTAAATGATACAAGGCTGCTTATAGGGGCTTATATACTCGTCGATGCAGCTATGCCCTTCTAGGGGTCTTGAAGCAAATTTAATACAATGACTCAATCTTAGGACCTAATAAAAAGCATAGGCTAAACAATGCCTGGTTTATTTGAAAATAAATTAAATAAAAGACCCAAAACCTGCAAGGAAAATCAAGTAAATAAAATATTGAAATATGCTTACCTTACTTACCTTTCTGGTGGATTTGAATTGTGGTAAGGTAGCCGTTGGGGTTAGGAGAAGAGCAGAAGTGTGAAGTGTTGTCGTTTAGAAAGCTTGCCTCTTCCCCTTGATACTCACCGTTTCACTTAAGTGGGGAGATGGTGAATAAGGAAACCATCTCTTTATGCGGAAGGATAGACCATAGGATAGCATTATCTTTTGGACCGTCTTGTATAACATAAGGTTGAGTCTTCATAACCTCTGATCCGGAAATGGAGAGCTTGTCTAGACGGTTTGTGATGTCATCTAAGTTGGGGTTGCTATTAGCCTTGGCAAACAATCCTTCAATGGCTTCACAAAAGCTTGCAATCACCCCCTTGGTTCCTGATCTTGTTCTTGGTGCTTGTCTTAGGGTGGGGATGTTGATGTCTGGTTCTATGTCCTCATCATTCTCTCCCTCTTGAGAAGGTTCTGACCTCAGAACAGTTTCATCTGCATGAAAATAAGATAGATCAGACACATTGAATGTAGAAGATACATTGAACTCACCTGGCAGCTCCAGCTGGTATGCATTGTCATTGATCTTCTTCAGGACTTTGAAAGGACCATCTCCTCTAGGGGATAGCTTGGACTTCCTCTGGTTAGGGAACCTTTCCGATCTCATGTGTAACCAAACCCAATCTCCTGGTTCAAAAGAAACCTCCTTTCTGCCCTTATCAGCTTGCTTCTTGTTCAGCTCATTCTGGTGCTCTAAGTTAGCCTTGACCTTCTCATGAATCTTCTGCATCAACTCGGCCTTAGTCTCTCCTTCTTGACTAATCATCTGGTCCTTGTGGGGAATAGGTAGGAGATCCAGAGGTGTTGTTGGCTTAAACCCATACACAATCTCAAAAGGTGATAGCTTAGTAGCAGAATGTGGAACTCGGTTGTAAGCAAACTCAATGAAAGGTAGACAATCAAGCCAATTCCTCAAGTTCTTACCAACCGTGGCTCTCAATAGTGTGGAGAGTGTGCGGTTCACAACCTCAGTCTGACCATCAGTTTGGGGATGGCAGGTTGTGGAAAAGAGCAGCTTAGTCCCCAGCTTCCTCCAAAGTGTTCTCCAAAAGTTATTGACATGAAGACATTAATAAAAGGAAGAGATCAAGAGAGGAGAGGCACTTTTGGTCAAGTGAAAGGAGTTGATCCGTACAAGACTTATTCCACAAGTCTGTCCGTACAACCTTGGCTCCCAAGCAATCAACTCTGACCTAGCTTGGCTTGGAAGACAAGGAAAGTAATTCAAATCGACCAAGAGGAGTTCAAACTTGTTTAAACTGGTCAAGGTATCCGTTTGGGCTGCAGAAGCAAGTGGGGAATTAAAAATAGTAAAGCTCACATGTTCTTTTTAGGTTCCTGGCCGTTGGGACCTGTCCCTTTCTCTTGGACAGACCAACTTATTTTACTATTATCTCTTTTGTCTTCCTTTGTCTATTTATGTAACCTATTCAGAACCATTTCAAGTTAAGGAAAAAGAATCCTTCCTATTCTCTTTCTTTCTGTCAAGTTAACCTCTCTCTCTCCCTCTCTCCTAACATTTCGAATCAAACTCCTCCTCTCTCACCTGTTCTTCCTTGTTCTTCATTCTGTTCTTCAACAAACTTACATGGTATCAGAGCCATTTGGCTCCTAAACCTGATTTTTCTTCCGCAAAACTACTCTACTCTCTTCACTCTTTCTTTTCATCCGATCAGTTCTTGAGTTTCTTGAAGAACATTCTTTTATCCAGTGGATAA
>CAJHQP010009356.1:0-22757 GCA_905132765.1 Moricandia arvensis
TATTGATAGATATGTATTTTAAAATTGTATTTATCAAACATTTGTTTATTTTTAGAATTTAAGCCCAATGCATTAGTATCGATTAGATTTTATTTATTTATAGTTTAAGTAATTATAGACTAAGTAATTTTAATTTAATAAGATAAAATAATTATAAAAATAGTATATTAATTAAATTAAAAACTAAAATTAATTAAATTTATTTTTTAACTTATATGTGTTTTTGAAATAATTTTTACATAGATTTTTAAAAAAACAAAATTGACTAAAACTAATACATTAAATAAAATTTATATTAAAACTTTTGGTAAACCAAATTGAATATCAAACTCATAAAATAAAGTTTTTTTAAAAACAAAGTTGTATCAGTTTTATTGTTATTATTAAATATATATATATATATATATATATATATATATATATATATAGTTTATCAGTTTATTGTTATTATTAATATATATTATATATATATATATATATATAATATTTATTACTCACTCTGTTTCATCATAAGTGTCATTTAACTTTTTGCACACGGAATAAGAAAATAATTAATTTTGCATATTTTTCATATAAAAACATAATTATCTATACACATAACCATATTTCAACCAAGAAAAATAATTATAATCATAAAATTAATAAATTTTGCATCAAAAGTTGAAACGACATTTTATTTGTAACAAAAACATTTCTCTAAAATATCACTTAATATGAAACAGAAGAGTAATATAGTGCTGGAAACTCTAAACCAATTATTATTTGTGTTTTAGGTTCAGAGCTATGATATAATAAATGTAAGGCTTGAATTTCGTCAACTGATGATAAATGGGCTTAACCCAGTTATTTTGGTTGAATGCTTTTTGTGAATGGCGTAGTTTTCTTTGCTTGATCTCAAATTAAAGAATGTGGTGTATGTGTAAAATTTTTCTTGTTCGGTTTGTTTCGCAGTGGTTGGTCGTTATCAACCAACAGTCGTGACAAACTCAGGGATTAGCTATTGGAATCTAAAATCACCAAATTGTCAGTCCGACATTCTTTCATCTGCAAACATTCGATAATTACGTGTTTGAATACAAACGACAAATCATTTCTTATTACAACAACACATACGTCATGCATGATCGGTCTTCGCGCCAAGGCAAATGAAACATTAGCCTTCATCGGTTCTAAGAAAAAAAAATTGGCCACCAACTTCGTAAAAAAAAAAATTAGTTAAAATATTAAGAAATTGTTTTAAGCTTAACCTAATCTCAATGGTAAACCATGACGTTTGAAGTTTAATGAATCTAACTAGATGATTACCCGCGCGCATGCGCAGGGTGAAATTAATATACTAACTATCTTGAATTATTTTTTTATTGTTCAACCATAATGTCATAAGTCTCTAAACGTATAGATATAAGATCGTCAATAAATTTTGATGAGTAGGTGATGTTTATTGATATTTTTTAATAAACTTATTTAATTACATTGGCTTCAATGATATCATTCGAATCTTATAATTCACCATCTCACTTCGATATGAAGAATCATATTTTTTGAAATGATATGATCAAAGTAACATTGAGATCCATGCTTGCGCAAATGAAGATTAATTATGTATACAAATTATTTGTAGATAATATTATTTATTTTGTATTAATTTACATATTATGCAATAATAAATATATTTGAATAATTGAGGAGAAAATAACTATTACGTATACAATTAAATTTGAGTAAGAACATAAATAAAACAATCTTTATTTTTATTTACAAAACTTTTTTTGATAAAAAAAACAAAATAAAACCATTTATTTATTTAATACAGTATATAATTAAAATCAAATGATATTGATATAGATATATAATATATTTAATATAAATATTTATTTATTGAGGCTGATACTCATATGATTTTATTAACATTTTATATTTGTTTGTGACAAAAATATTATTTTTTATTAAATGAATATTATTTTATAACATGATTATGTATATATAATATGATATATAATATATATATTAATTTAAACGATATGAAATAAATGTATATATATTAAATGAGACTTCATATTTACATTGATTTTATGATCATTTATATCTTGTTATAATAAAAAAAAAGTTAAACAATAGACAAAATAATTTCATCGTAGATTTTAACAACCTTAGTAATTTATATAAAAAATTTAAAAATATAGCAAATTAGAAAAAATATAGATTTTTTTATTATATATACTTATGTGATTTTAAAATGTCTTTCAAGAATATAAATTGAACAAAAAATGATGGAAGATATATATATTGTTATCAAATATTATTTTCAAATCATTAATTGTCACATATTTGTTAATCATATAAGGTAATTTCGTAGCTTTATTTAAGGAAATAAATAGAAAATTATTATTTTATACACGAGTAACTAATCTGATAATTACTTTAATAAAAAGTATAATATATATTTAGATGAATTAACTTTTTTTAAAGATTTTAAAAATCATTGTAGTGGATGACATGTGACTACCAAAAAAGATCGTATATATAGCTCCATGATTAATATATATAGCTCGTACATATTATAAAATAGCTCGACATATTATAAAATAATAAAATAAATATATATATATATTATATATATTAAATAATGAGAAACCAATAACTTACGTAAGGGATGATTAACTTATTTATAGTATTTTTACACTATCCACATGAATTAATATATATAGCTCGTATATACATAATCATGATTACAATGACAAATATGTACACAAACTAATTAGTCCACAATGCATCCATCTGTATGCAATAATTAACATATATGTATTTTATAACGATATTATTTACATTTAAAACAATTTAAAATACCCACAACAAAACAATATATATATATAATATCATAACTTATTAGTCTGAACTATTATAAATAAAAAACCCAAAAACCCCTACTATTATTCATATGATATTAATGAAAATAACATTCTATTCTTATAAAAACCAACCAAACCAAAAAAATAAAAAACAATTGATCTCACAAAAATCTTGTTCTGTAAAATATTTTTTACTGTTTTAGTAGTTATAAGTTGTTTTTATATAATAACACCCCAAAAACAATAACATGAGATTTCATTTAAGAAAATTTTTATTGTATGGTTAATTGTGATGTTTATTTTTTAAGATATAAAATTTAAAAATTGATAGAACAAACCAAACAAACAAAAAATTATTCCAATAAACCTCTTTATTATTCCCCAACCAAAATCAATTACATTCGTTACATATATGTTAATACCCAAACAAACCAAATATTAGAGCATCGTAGCTTTTACTATAAGAACCACCAATAAATGTAACATACCTCTTTACCATGCAACTAACTTAAACCAACAAAAAACACAAAAAAAACCAAACATCCAATTACTGTCAATATTAGAAAATACCTCAAACCTATAATTCAGATCAGAATATTTTTCATCCTTCTAAAGGATTCTGAGAATCAATCCCTGGTGATGACACTGGCACACTTAAAAGTTAAAATACTCCAGGATTACAATAAATATAACAGGAGACATTAGTAATAACCTTAATATAAAAAAACATACTATCTATTATTAAAAAAAAAAGCCTTTAATTATTATAACCCTTTCTGATGCCAAATTGACGTATTTATACGCTGTCCACAGATTACAACTCTTTTCAACACACACTCTAAAAAAATAGATGAGCAAAATACAAACAGTTGAAAAATCGCAGAATAGAAAAAATTAACATAAAACAAATGGTTCCACTTAAGGGACACCCCCAACCAAAAGCATTTACTCAAACCTAAATAACGTAACCACATCGACTGAAACGACAAATACTTCAACCCTCCCCTCACCAGGCTCTACCCTTTTGTTTCACATGCACCTATAAATTATTTGAATTGCAATAAAATCATACCCCAAAAGTACACCCATTCAACTAAACCCACTAAAACATCTATACACCCATCTACTTGTAAACACAACAAACACCACACCCTCCTTCCTTCATATAAACTCAGTAGCCTCTTTATAAAAGTTTTCTATATACCATCAACAAAAACAAACTATCTGTCCCAGTTTTCGACTTCCATATAGACTGCAAATCTTCATTAAAAATTTTATCGCTTGCAGTACCTTATTTCGTTGAACTATGAGTTAGTTGACCACACAAATATAGGTAAAATTGTATATATATAAAAATAGAAAAATATGCAAAATTAAAATATGTAATTTTAATTCGTGTACCAAAACACCTAAACAGTGAACCAAATTAAAACATATCCAAAAGAACAGAAGGAACACAATCATGACTATTATATATTGCACTGACCCAGAAAATCCATAACTAAACTGCGACACTGAATACATACTACTGGAATAGAAACTAAATGACAGACAAAATAATCATGAACTACAAACCTCTAAATATCCAAAACAACACAACACAAAACAAAAATACACACAACAAACGAAGAGTTAAAACACATATTACAATATATACACTAAATCTTAATCACCCGTAAACCTAATTAAAACTAGAAGCAAGATTGATGTCGTTATTACCAAGCAGAACCATCCTACCAATGATTATTACACGCTACACATGCCTTTACACGCTCTTTTGGAATTATGCATATGTTGTTGTGATATAAACTTTAAGAACTTCCCCTAAACTCACAATACATCTTCTTAAACAAAGATTCACCAACCCAACCCCTTTTATCAAACCTGCATTACAACAACAATCTTATCGACCACACCAACCAAACCCCCCAACAACCCAAACAAAAACAAATCCATTATATATCCTATATGATCTTGAGACTCAAAACTTTGTCCTAAACCTCTCTTTTGGCCGTGGTTGTACGGTGGTGGCTGCCCAAATGGTAAGTCTTCCCTCCATTTGATCTTCTGACTCTGAGTTTGATACTGCAACGCGAACTGGCATTACCATTTGTTGTGGTAATGGTGATTTGGTCATCTTGTGGTGGTGATGGGAACATGAGCTTTCTCTGCAGTTGGTTGTGGTGGTAAGGGGAAAAGTATGACTTATCTTCGCCTTCTGTTTCTCTTCTATGGAAGTTTCTATGGCAGTTACAAGCTGAGCAAATGAGAGCTTCTATGGAACCTTCTTCACCACTTGGCATAAAACTCTCCACAGCCGTCAAGGAGCATGGCCTCCCGTGGAAGCTGCATTGGTTCTTCAAACATTCCTTGTACTTGTTAACCACTGCCTTCTCCTTGTTGTTGTTGTTGTTGTTGTTGTTGTTGTTGCTGATCATGATGTTGTAACCCACATGATGATTATCGTTTTTGTCAAGACCATTACCATTTGAAGGAACTACTAGAGGGTTTGGATGAGTAGAATTGGCAGGATGATGATGGTGATGATCATGATGACGATGTATCATGTGTCCATGCCCACCATAAGTAGTGCTTATTGGGATAGGCATGTCATGTTCTTCTTGACTAGCAACTTCCATTATTTTGTATCTTTCTCTGCAGAAGATAGTCACAGTTAATTAATATATACTCTTATTTGGGTTTGCAAAGTGTTTTCTATGTTTGGGGACAAAGACACTAGTTAGGAAGAAGAAAACAAAGAGTAAAGATAATTAATGAGTAAAATGGAATGATTAAGCTACAAAAATGCAAGAGCCTTCTCCACTACTCATTAAACCCATTTTAAAATCATTTAAAAAAAAACTAATTTGGAAGGTTCAAAAAGATAGAGAACAAAACAAAAAAAATACAAAGAGAAAACCTTTGCAAGCATGCTCAAGCAAAAGCTGACAAACCCACTTGAAAAAAAAGTCTTAGTACAAGTGAGAGGTTGATGATAATCAAGAAGACAATTTAACCTAACAAATGGTGTACCATCAACAACATATATTCTCTACAAACTGACAAATTGAGATAAAGAGACTGAAGAAAGAACACAAACCCCTCACAGCCAGCAAAAAGCAGTGCAACTTTCTTTTAATTACTATGCTTCTGAAAAAACAAAACTTGTCTTCAGCATAAAGTATCTCTAGACCATATTGATCTGAGAGTTATAGGGAGATTTGAGAAGTATTAAAGTTTTATTAGGGTTTGGAAAATGAAAGAGTGGAAGAACGAAGAGAAGGAAATAAAAGAGAGAGAGCGAAAGAGATAATTGGGTTTGGATGTGAAGGCCACTGCTTAAAACTAGGGCTTTTTATGAAAGCCTAGAGAGAGAGAGAGAGACTACTTTTCGTTTTCTACAGACAAAGAGGAAAAAACTTCTTTAGTTATTTACATATCATTTTGACCTGTTTTTTTTTTCTAAAGATTTTGACCTGGTTTAAAATTAGTTTAAGGGATATGGAGGCGAACAAAAAATATCGTTAATTTACACCAAGATTTAAAAGCTAGTGCAGTATTTGTTTTGCATTTTTCCTGGTGAATGTAGTATTTGCAATTTAAAATATAGCAATCACTTATTTCTAAAGTTAACACTTCATACAATATCCGATTAAAATAATCTGTTGTCAACCATTTTTTTTTGTGGGCTGTTGTCAAATTTAATATATATATATATATTAATATAATAGTTAAAGATTAAGGAGGATTATTGATAAGTGAATTCAACTTTAAAACTTTAGAGATTCTATTGTTATTGGTTCATGAATTTCAAAAATCTTAATAGAATTACTTGTTATTGATTTTACGAATTTTCAAAATTCATTCAAATATTTTGTTATTCAAAAGGTTTAGTTATTATTGATTATCTAATTCTAACTAAATCAAGTGTTATTGGGAAATGTTATTGGAGATAAATCCAATTCATTTTTACTCATAAACTTAACTTTCAAAATATCATATGTAGCCATGAGATTTTCAAAATTCATGTAATTAAAAACTAGAAAACAAAATAATTATTCTTTTTTTACTAAGGGCACAACATAATTATTCTCAATAAATATATATATTTCACTTTCAATCCAAATTATATATCTATTACATTTCATATATTTTTTTACATTTTGAATATATAATTATATTATATTACTTTATCATTAATTAGTAAAAACTAAATAACATATGAATTAATAAATAAATATAATATTCATCTTATCATATTAACATAATTTTTATGTATCACTATTATTTTTTTTTAACTAAAACATGTTTTGAAATCAAAAATAATAATCATGTTATATGTAGATTAGCATGATTATATATTTACAAAAAAGAATGATAGAAAAAAGTAATTAATACCAATTCATAAAATTTGTACCAATTTAAAAAAATTAGGATCAAATTTTATAAGTACATGTATAAATAATTTCACAATCTACATAACTTTTAAATGAACCCTCAAATTCTCTCAAGAAAAGAAAATATCAAGATAAGGGAAGAAAAATATGAGAAATAAAGATTATGGGAGATTGCTTGGCTTGCACTATCAGACATCAAATTTACAACAGTATAGAAACATGTCAGATACTTAGTGGGAAGAGTATTGAATCAGATAGACAAACAGAAAGTCACAATAAATTACAATATTTTATATTGTTTTTAAATTACCTTCAAAATGGTGCAATCATATATCAATATTAGTTATAAACGAATAATCGAAAAAAGTTAAAATTAATTCACTTTGTTGTTGAAATGGTGGCAACTCGATAAATGCCAATTAAGTAAGACATGAATATTTTGGCGAGCTAATGTATGGCATTTCAACTTGAGACTACTCATCACATAAAAATGAATTTGTTAAGGTAGTGAAAACCATATATGTTCCTTTCTTGTATATATATATAATGTTCCCTTACTCAAATTCACATCATAGTTATCTTTGGACATTAAATTACGTCACGTATAATATTAGCTTCCAGAGGTTGTCATGTCATGCATGTGAATTCATATTATTCACTTGAAGTTACTATTAATTATGGTCCTACAAAATATGTGCATTCATATACTATAATCTTCTCCTTCTCTAGAACATAAATTTGTAATGAAAAATAAAAAAACCAATCAATGGATTTGTAATTACCTTATAGTTTTGTTGTTCTGTTCTGTGAACGTATTAATAGACATGTGAAGTCAACTTGGGTTTATAGGTTAACAAAAGACTAGCTAAGTAGCAATGCTTACATCAAATTATGATTCTATTTCTATTGAATTCCAGAACTCAAATATTATGGAATCAGATAATTTAATTTGTGTGACTCATAAATTATGTTTCTATTTTTGGATACATTATTGTATTCCATAAAATTAAGTTGTTTTTAGTGGTAGGATTAGACGGTTTTAAAAGACAGAGTGCCCAAAATGCAATGTCATTTCGATTGGTAATGTTAAGATCTTTCTAAATGTTCGTAGGTAATATTATATTCGAGTATTGTATATGAAGTTGATACTTTTTTTTTTAACAAATGTGAAGTTAAATTTTTGTGAAATTCTAATTTTGTTTTCAAAATTTGGTAAATCAAATTTGATGTTTGAGAAAGGAGAAAAGCTGATGACCATTCAAGTCTTGAGAAACTGGTGCAGTTCACTTTCTTCTTTTATCACCCTCATGTAAGCTTTTATGCTATGCTATAAAATTGAAATTGAGAAACTTTTATCTTCTTCTTTCTTTTGTTTCCTTCTTGTCTCTCTTTGTTGGTCTATTCTTCTGGTAAATTCCTTCCACTATGTCAGCTTTTTTTTTCTTTTTACCTTATGTAGCGTCTCACTAGAGTCATGGTAAGTTTTTTTGAAAAAACATGTTATTTTTCTGACTCCCTACTATGTATTCATCCATACGTTGAATGATTCTGATTAGGGATGTTAAATCCAGGACCAAGGCTTAGCTCTCATTTGTTTAAAAATTAACCCATCCATATATTTAACCCAGTCCTATTTTAACCCTATTTTAATTAAGGGTTAGGGCTTGTACCAGGGTTAGCCCATTTTAATTTTCATTTATGTAGACAAATGTTTGTATACTAATTTTTAACCAAAAAATTACATTTTCAACAACTTAAAATATGATCATATAAATAGAAAATATCGTAAAATTGAGTTTTCCCGCCAAAACCGCAAAATTGAATTTTTCCGCCAAATCGTAAAATCGAGTTTTTTCCGCCAAAATTGCAAAATCAAGTTTTCCCGCAAAAACCAAAAAAAATGACGTTTTGCCGCAAAAAAACCACAAAACCTCGTTTTCCAGTCAAAACCGTGCAATCGAGTTTTCCCGCCAAAACCGGAAAAAAATCGTGTTTTCCGCCAAAACCGCAAAATCGTGTTTTCTCGCCAAAACTACAAAATCAAGTTTTCCTGCCAAAACCGCAAAATCAAGTTTTTTTACCAAAACCGCAAAATTGCGTTTTTCCGTCAAAACCGCAAAATCGTGTTTCCCGCCAAAACCGCAAAATCGTGTTTCCCACCAAAACCGCAAAATCGTGTTTTCCCGCCAAAACCGCAAATCACGTTTTCCCGCCAAAACCACAAAATCGTGTTTTCCCGCCAAAACCGCAAAAATCGCGTTTTCCCGCCAAAACCGCAAAATCGCGTTTTCCCGCCAAAACCGCAAAATCGCGTTTTCCCGCCAAAAATGTCTAATCACAAATCAAGTTTACCCGCTAGAACCATAACACCGTAAAAAAGTTTCAGTTTTGGTGAAAAAACTCGATTTCGTGATTTTGGTGAGAAAAACTCATGTTTTCGTTTTTATGGTTTTGCCGAAAAAAACTTTGTTTTGGATAAATAAACAAATTTAAAATTTTAATAGATATTTAGATAGTATGTAATAATTGTGTCAATCAAATTAAATGGGCTAAAAATATAAACCCTATTCATTATGGGGCTAACCCTTTTTAAACCCTGTTAACAAAACTAAAAGTTAGGGTTAGAAATGGTTTTACAGGGTTACGGCTAATCCTGTTAGATGAAGCCCATATTAACATCTCTCATTCTGATTCAAGGTAAGAAAATAATAAATGACGTTAGGTTTGATGGTCCAGAAATTGGTCCACAATTTTCAAGATGGTCGGGCGTTTTGTATTTACTCAATTTCTTTTAGATCATTTTCAACCCAATTTCAAAACACTATTTAAGTGATTTTTACACTATTTTAGTGTAAACTTCTCTAATCTAACATTAAAAGTTATATTATTTTAGTGGAACACTATAACTTCACACCAAATTTAGCGTGAAATTATAGTTTATATTTACTTAACTTCTTTTAATTATTTCTAACTGAACTCTAAAATATTATTTTAATGTATATTTCACACTATTTTAGTGTATACTTTTCCAACCCAAATTAAAATTACACTATTTTAGTGCAATACTATAATTTCACACCAAAATAGTGTAATTTTTAGTATTGGATTGGATGGTTTAATGTGAAAATCACATTAAAATAGCGTTTTGGAATTGAGTTGGAGGTGAAATTGTTTTTGTTGAGATCACGCTAGTGTAATTTTTACACTATGATTTTGGTATATTTATTTAATTCAAATATGTTTTAAAAAAAACAGAATAAATGGGAAGAATGGTGATGCTTTAATAATATACTAGTCCTTCTAAGAATTATTTTAAGGATTTTCTCTATATATAGTTTTTTCTTTAACATATTTTTATTCTCTCTATATATAGTTTCATTTATTTTAAGAATGAATGTATGTGAAATAAAGGTGTGGCATCTAAGAATGATATGTGGACGGTATGCCCTTGCAAATTACTTTGTCTAAACAACAATAATTAAGTACGAATCGAGAGATACGAGAAGACCACTGGAACATAAAAAATATGTAGAGGAATTTCACAATACATGTAGGAACATAAAAATATGTGAAAAAACTCCGAATTATGAAGTGGTTCTTTAACCAATCTATCTAAAAAAGAAGAAGATGGTTCTTCGTTTCTTCTGCTTCATAACAAACAGTATTACTTGAGATTACTCTGAATCTAAGTATACTCCGAACAGACATATCATCTGATAATAATCTCCAAAGAAATATCCTAGTTTTAGTGTGATATCCATTTTCCAAATAGCTTCGTTGTAATTTTTTTTTTTTTTTTTTTTAGCTTCGTTGTAATTTTCTTTTTGTTTTTTTTAATTACTAAATTTGTTTTTTTTTCAAAGAAGAAAAAAACATTTAAAAGGAAATTTAAATGCCTCATTTTCCCTTTGTTGTGACTTGTTATGAGAAAATAACATCATTTGCATAATGCTCGTTGAGTTATTGTTCATGCATTCTCAAAATATTAAAGTTATTGTCTCTATTGTCAATTAACTAAGATTGGACATCTCTTTATATAAATATAATATGGCAAATAACTACACAAAGACAATGATGTATATGTATATTCATGGGTATATATGACATGCCAGGTCGTCTAAACACTATAATGATATCTACATGAAATAGGAGAATGGCTTAATATTACAAAATACTCAGTTGCTTTTATCAATTAGATAATTTAATAGTGTATGATATAGCAATCAGATTTTTTTAATCATTCTTCATTCCATTTATTCTTTCTAGTTCTTACAGTACTGTTACATTTTGAAATATTAATTAAAAATACAGATATCCATATAAAGTTATAATTTCAAAACTGATGAAATATGATGTCACCAAGCAAAGAACTAGCTGGTCTATATGAGGAAACTAATGAATGACAAATCTGATGCATAGATCACTGTTCATTAATGTACAGTTCTGCAAAACCATAGTGTATTATCATTATACGTACATTTTTAAGCCAAAAAGCTTGTGTACTGAATACTGAAAAGAAAAAAGTTTGCAGCAAACATTTTTATCATAAGTTTGCATGTGTGTCATGGTTTTGTGACACACCCTCTCGTTCTCAGTTATTTGAATGTGTATCAACATTACACTATCAATGTTGTGTGTATGTAAAACAAAATATTCTTGTCAATAACGTAAAACGAAATCCTAATTTGTTATTTCTGACATATCTAAGTTATTCTATGGAAATGATAAAAACTTACCGTAAACACATGTTTATAAGAAAATTAAATTTATTTCATTTGTGTGTAACAATATGCGGTTAACTTTTATATGCATATATATTTTTTCTTAGGGAGGTTTATTGAACTAAGTATTTAAGAAAATTCAAAATTTGAGTAAATTCAAAAAAATCTGAGATTTGAGTAAATCATAAAAAAAATTGTTACAAGTTTTATGTGGTTTTGAAGAAATTTCAGAGTTTTTGAAAAAAAAAACTTTTAAATTTTAAATCATTTTCCTATTTATAAAAAATATTATAATTTAATATTAATATCGTTTTATGAAATATATAAAATTTATTAAAAAATTTAAAAGTTAATTTTTAAATAATTTTTATTTCATTTCAAACAATTTGATTTTTAATTTAAAAATGCGAAGAAAAATTTTCTATTTTTAAAAAAAAATTTAAATACCATTATAGGAGGTGGTATTTCAATTGTTGTTTTTACAGTAGAAAATATCATTCAAACCCCATCAAATCTCATTTGATGGATTTTGTTGACAAAATCTCTAATTTCCAATAAGCTAGAATTTAGAAGAATTTATACAAATAACTAATTCAATAAGCTTGAATTTCACATGAAATTTATAAATACTAAATACAATAAGATGGAATTTGAAAAAAAAATTTTTTTTATCAAATCTTAAATCCAATAAAACTCCCTTAGTGTCTGTCGGTAATAAAGATTGATTTTCACAAAGTAATTGATTCTTCACCACCAATAGTGACTTAGATAAAAATGTAGAATTCATTTACTAGAAACGGTGCAACAAGGGAATCGGGGACCATAGACTCGGTAGTAAGTCATAACCAAACCCATTTGCTTGGGAATAATCTACTTTGAATTTGAAAACAAATTTGACAAATATGCTCTGTATATACATGTCTATTTGTTATCTAAAACAAAAAAAAACATGTTTTTTTCTTTTTATTCTTTTCCCATTAATTATCCACCAAATTTAGACAAGAGCTATTTCAAAACGCATAAGTCTCTTTTTATCCAAAGAAAGTTATTCCACGAAGAATCTAAATATTCATCCTCAATATATACACTAGAGATAGTTTGTCTTTTAGAGGTTTGATGATAACATCTTATGTGACATACTAATATATTACAATGTAAGAGAAAAAGTCATTATTGGGAACATTTTGAGTATAATAAAATTCCAAAAATATACAGTCTCGTTATTTTTCTAATCACCAAATCATACTCTACCAGTTTGTGTTATATATGGTTATGGTTGCGGTGGTGTACACAGTATCAGTGTATCACATATACTTTCATTCACAAACTGTTATTGGATGAGGTTATTAAATATTAGTATATAAGAAAATGCGTATAGTTACCAAACAAACTAGCTTTTGACCCGCGCGCCCGCGCGGTTGTTATTTTTATGAATGTCAAATATTTTAAACAATTTGTTTGATATAAATGTATATATGAATGAAACTTAATATTCGATATTCGTTATCCGATCTGGGATCTCATCCGCTTCAAAAAAACGGATATTCGGGGGTCTTGATAGTGATTTTACGGATTCGACCGATCTAAGTACGAATTCAGATAGCAAAATTTAGGTCTGAATATCTGGATCTGGATATTAAATATTTAAAATTTAATTATAGTTATCTATGTATATTATATATACTTTTATATAAAATAACTAAAATTTTAATTTAAAATTTGAATGCTTTTAAAGTTTTTAAAATAATAATTTTAAATAGACTAATAGATGGTTAATATTTAGGTTTTTTATTAAAAAATAGGTCTAAATATGTTTTTATGAAATCTCCAATTTCAATGATAAATGTTATTAATGGGCTTAGCCTAAATTTTTTTTTATTGTTAATAATCAATGTTTAGATGTTTGGATGCAATGATAGTATTAGTGGCATTTCTTGTAAATACTAAGTAAAATTAAAGGTTATTTTTTATTTGTACTTCAGTTTTAATAGATTAGATAACTAAAAACAAAGGGAACGATGTGCATTTGAAGTTGCATTTGCAAAGCAAGTAAAGGAAACAACGTGCATTTGAAGTTGGCATTTGAAAATGAAATGTAAGTAAAGAAAACTTTTTGCTGTTTAGTGATCCCATGAATGATTAACAGGTAAATGGCGCATGCTTAAGCTAAAGCCCATATTGTTCTTTAAAGTTTGTTATTTGTTTTATGAAAAGGTTAAATACAATAGTTTTTATTTCATGCATGCTTGTTCTAAAAGTTACTCCCTCCGTTTTCTTTTTACATGTTGTTTTGGTACATTTACATTTTTTTCTAAAGTATTTTTATATATATAATTTTAAAATCATTTAATCAATTATAAAAGAAATTGTAAAATTTATTGGTTGAATAGTTTCCAATAAAGTTAAAGTTAATTTTAAAATTTCAAATTATACCTTAAAATCTTAAAACATCATCTATTTTGAAAAAACGTAAACTTTCTAAAATATCATGTAAAAAAACAAAAGTATTTTTAATTTCCAAATTTTGCTGAGAAACTTAATGTTGCTTTAGTTTCAAAGTACGTAACATTCTTAATTTTTCTTAAAAGACAAAAATTCTGAGCTCGGATTTCTTACAATAATGGATTTTACGTGCAAATGAATTCACTGACAGCAGTTTCCTCACTTTTTTATATATCATTTCTTAATTTAATGTGTAAATAATATTAAAGGTACAATAATATGGCAGAGAGGAAATGTAAATAACAATACGGCAGTGGATGAACGGACGTAGGTGTAAGAAAATACAACCCGTACATTCTTTATATTCTCATAAACTAATAAGAGCCAAAACAAAATGGGTCGGCAAAAAATAAATCGTAATGTAAAAGCCAAAATAATCAGTTTTTTAAAAAAATATTAGAGTATATCTTTGGTTATTACGCAACGATCCATCCATCACTCAGTTTACATGTGATTTTTGACCGTAATAAATGATACGTACGCATAAACTTACTATCCAAACCAGTTCAAAAAAAAAAACTTACTATCCAAAACTATACATAAACAACCAACTATACATATAAAACAACCTTATACACTCTAGCACCCCCAACGTATACCCGTTCTCTAGAACACTATTATACGTTCTCTAGACACTATTATACGTTTGAGTTTTGAACTATATAAATCTGCAAAAAATATTAATATAATATAAACAGGGTTGAATCTGAAATTTTAGGACGTTGAAATATTTTTCATAATTTGGGAGCCTTTTTATCTGTATAAATTTCTCCAAAATTTTTAGAGACCGAAGCGACTGTTTTATCTGGTTGTTCCCAGATCCCGGCCTCAATATAAAAATGATACGATGATTATTGCATAGTGCATATATGCCATCTAGATGAACCATTGTGCGTGATGAATCTCTAGTTCCTAACCATATAAATAGGACACCTAAACGTTACGTAGACAAATATTTTTTTTTTACATAAATATAAATATAAATTAATATATACATTAGTTTTATCCAAAATGATATAAATATACTTCTTATTTTCGACAAAAATAGAAAATATACTTGAAATTTATTTTGTATGTAGAAACTATATATTAACATATATAATAGTTTCAATTATAAAACATGTTTAAATATATAAACAAAATAAATCTATAAATTTATAAATATTTTTCAATCAATTTATTTAATAGCTATAATCAGATTAATATATTTAAAATAAGTAAGAATTATATAAATAATAACATTAATAAAATACATAATATAAACACTTTACTGTTTTTAAAAAAAACAATTAGTGCTTAAATCCTTCTAGGCCTCTATGGAAACCAAATAATAGCTGGCGTCCAAAATCGTTACAGTACCAAAAAATATATTAATTACAAGAGCAATTTTCCTTGTTAATTCGTTGTATATGAGAATTACGACGTTAAAAGTTTCTTAAGAAAAGTGACTAAAATATTAATTCTTGAGAAAATGTTAATAATACTATAAAATTAAATATTACCTTTTAAAAATAGTTTTAATTAAAAAATATTAACATTTGGATTTTATAATTTATTGATTATTGTTTAGATTTAGTGTTAAAGGTGTAAAGTTGAGTTTTAAAATATTTTATAAAAAATTTAGAAAAATTAATTTAATTTTTTTTATTATAAATTTAGATTGTTTTTTAAATAATTATTTATTAATAATAAATTTAGAAAATAGTAGTGGGATAAATTGAAATTTTCCGAACCTGTAAATAGATTTTTGTTTTATTGATATAAAAACTATCTAGGCCCAAATATAATAGCTGATCCAGTTAGGCCCATTTTCAGAGACAATTCCAAGAAAAGATGTAGTTTGTTTAGATGAATAACATACATACCTGTTGTGCTCGCATGTCTAAGATCCATTCTTTACTTTTTAACTGTCATTTTAGAATTCTCATTAACCAAACGATAATACATAAACAAGACGAGATTGCACAATATCATACAAGTCCTTTGTCTTTTCATCAACATCTTATTGAGAGCTAAACCAAGAAAAAAAATGACAAATTGTGAATCCCTCAGCTCTTTATCTGCTGCAGTTTCACCATCATCATCGAAACAATCTGCAACAAGACGAACAAATCTCCTTTTATTTTACAATGCTTTCTACTCAAAAAGATTCAGCCAAACACAAAAAGGTCTTTATACAGAAGAAGATGAGCTCAAATGACACTTAGTATAAAGCAAAGTGAGATGTGACTGGCTCAAAAGACACACGCAGACACTGAAAAAAAAACTACATACAACAATTAACACAGTTACTTACCTAACTGTTGAGTTTGAGTTTTTTTAATAAGAGAACCACTAAACGAAGGTACAGAAATTTTGTACAAAATCGAATTAAAACTCAATATTCATGTAACGCTCCCAGCGCCCACGGCTAATAGGCCATTATGTCCGTGGACCCATCCTGTTTCATGCATAAATTTTTCAAACCTCAAAATCATTGTCTAGTGACCCTGCAGATACTTTTGCTAGTCCAGCATAAGCACGATTATCCATGGAATTCTACATGGATGTATGACTGGAAAAGATAAATGCATTTTATTGATAGAGATAGCCAAATCAATTCTCTTAATCCTTTCCACATATACTAAAAATCGAGATGTTACAATTCAGATCAAGATTAGAGCTTCTTTTTTTTTGAGAAGAAGTTTTACTGAGTTTGCTTATTATTATTACACACAAAACATCCTCCAAGAAATGGATCCATCTCTCAGACCAATCCCAAATTAGCAAATTGGACAAAACATTAATGCACTTAAAGAGTCATACATAATCTCGAAAAGGATCAGACTTTGAACACCAAACTTCCGATGAGATTAGAGAAGACGAGACATGACCGTACCTGTCAGTGAGACGGAGCTGGTTGTTTCTGGTGGGAAGATTGAGAAGGAACCATGAGTTTGCTGTAGATCTGTTCAGCGACGAGGTAAACGCAGAAGGCGCCAACCAGCGATGCCGAGACCAGGAAGAGCGTGTCTCATTTGATTAGATAGCATCGGGTGCTTCCTCCACTCATCCCTTCTCCTGAAAAACTCTCCGGTTGTTCCAACGGTTTCGCCATTTTCACCCTTCTCCCTTCTTCCTCGATCTCCTACTCCACCGACTTTAACCTTATATGGTTTATTGACTTTGTGATAAGCCCATTTTCATTTTATTTTTTTATTTGTAAGTTTATTGTTTAAGTTATTTTATATAATTTAAATCATCGGATGATTATTTTAATTTTTGTTAATTTTTAAATTAACTTTTATAAATTTTAGTGATTTTTTGTTTTATATCTTCACTTTTAGTTCTTGGTTTATTTTTTTTGATTTTTTTGTATATTTTTGTTGATGTTTATTGTTATTGTGTTTGTATTTCATCACAGTTTCCATTTTTATTCATTTGAATGTCATCGTTTGTAGTTTATGTTTATGTTTTTTTTTTTTATTAGGTTTTTGTGCAATGATGTTCATAATTTATACATGTTATTTTTTTTTTTTTATATTCATATTTGTTTTTGTATTTTTATTTTTTAATTTAGGGTTTGTGATTTAGTTAGTTAATATATTCATTCATTAATAATATATTTTCATTTATTTATCATGTTTTTTTTTATGTTGTTTTTTAAATTTTTATTTTATATTTTTATGAGAATTTATTGTATGTGTTCATTTTAATTTTGTTATTAATTTATGTGTTAATATTTGGTTTTTATTTTTATTTTTTTTAGTTAAAGTTTATTTTGTATCATAATTTTTTATATTTTATTTTTTTTTGATTCTTATTTATTGTGTTTATGATTAGGATTTGTTACGTAGTATATGTTGTTAACATGTTGTTGTTTTATTTTATTTTTTGTTTTTTATTTATTGAGTCAAATATTAATTATATTATTTTTTTTATTATGGATGTTCACTTCAAAATACTTTAGTTGTATTGTATTTATTTTTTGTTGTTTAGTGTTAATTATGTTTTATTTTCATTGTTTTTTAATCATTTGTAAAATTTTTTGGTGAATTTATTTTAGTTTATTTTGTTGTTTATTAATTATTTTTGAATTTTTGTGTGTGTTTTTTGTTATTTTTTTTGATTAAATTTTAAGAGTATGTTATGATTTGTCATTTCATGTCGGATGTTTATTTATTATTTATTGAAATCTTTATACATTTTCATTGAGTTATTTTGTTCCAGTTTTTAGTTAATATATTTCTGATTTAAGTTAAAAGTGCATTAGATTAAATTAGTGATGTTTTTTATTTTTTATATTTTTTAAAATATATTAATATTGTTGTATTATTTTTTTTTTGGCAATGATTTTATTGTTCAGATGTTATTTATTTTTAGTGTATGTTAATATCATTTTTTTATTTCGGATTTAGTTCATGTTGTTGTCATTTTTTTTTTATTTTTAAATATCTTTTCATGATATCTATTTTTAAAAATTTTTGGATTATTTTGTGGACAGTATTAATTTTATTAAGTTAAATTTATATCTTTTGTTTTTGTCTCATCATTTATTAACATTTAATTTGGTGTCATTTTTTTTTATTTATTTTTTTTATTTTCACATTTTTTAACATATGTTGTCATTTAAATTAATTTTTTTTTTTTAATTTAATCTTTATGTTTTGGTATTTTTTTATTTTTTTTTTTTTTATTTATTGTTTAATTCATTTTTGATGTTTTTTTAGTTTTAAATTTAATATGTTTATATTATTAGTTAGTTTTATGTTTAATTAGTATAAATATTTTATCTTAGTGTTTTTAGATTCCAAATTGTTTTTTTTTAGATTTTTCAAGTTATTTCAATATTTCTGGTATAATAATTTATCATTCAGTTATCCATTTTTTTTTTAAAATTTGTAATTAAATTTCCATAGTGATGAGTTGGATTTTATTTGTCCATAATTTTGTTTATTTAATTTTGTTATTGTTTGTGTTATTTTTATGCTGTTTTTTAAAATATATTTTTGTTTTTGAGATTTGTTCTTTGTTATGTCAGTTTGTTAATAGGTTTAAATGTTTTTTTTTTTTCATGTTTATGTTACATTTTGTGTATTTTAAGTTCTATTTTATCTTGCTGTTTATTATTAATTGATTACGTTTGTTTTTTCCAGTTTCATTTACTCTTCTTTCTATATAGCGTAGAGTAGATTATTTAAGTTGTTATGATATAGTTATTGTCATATGATTTATCTGTGTATGGGATTTATAATTGTTATTTTATTTGATTTTTCATTGTAATTTTAAATGTTTTATTTTATAGTGTCTTTTTTTTTCAGCTGTTTATTATTTTTTTCGCTTATTAATTTGTGGTTGTAATATTATCATTACCAGTTTTTAATAATTTGTAGATTTTCTGTATTTGATTTTTAATAGATAATCTTATGTATATATTTTTTATTGTTTATTTGTATTTGGTTGCATTGGTAGGATTTGTAGTTTTTTATTTAGTTTTTGTTTTTGTGTTTTTTATTGTTGTAATGGTTATGTATTACTGTTGTAGTTTTCCGCATTTTATTTTTTAATTTTGTTATAGATATGTTAATAGTTAATTTTGGTCCTATTATAGTTGTTTTTAGTGATTTTGTAGTTTGTTTAAAATTTTTAAATTCATCGATTTTACATTGGCATTCTATCTTACTTATTGCTTAATGATTGTTCTTAATTTATATGTTTAGTATTTTTCTGATGATTTTAATATTATTTTAGATGATCATTTTTTATTGTTTATTGTATTTTTTAATGTTTTAGTTTTAATATTAGTTGATGTTTCTTATTGTGATTTTATCTTTTTTATTTATATTTCTATTTGTTATATTATTGTTTGTATGTTTTTTTTTATTTGACATTTTTTTTTTTTTTCTTTTTTATATTGACTTTTTTGTTTTACATTTCATCCCATTTTACAAGATATTAGAATTTGTTATTGAATATAGTTTGTTTGTTCTATTTCAGTTTATTAAGTTATACATTATCATTTTTTTACAGTTTTGTATTGTTTACTTTAGGTATTTTAAATTTTTTTTATTAATTATTATTCATTTTAGTAATGTTTATATTATAGCCTTCAAGGATGCGGGGGCTATGGCCTGATGGGCTGGCCTGATATATTAAGTTCCACCGTGGAAACGGAATCATCACTTTCCATCGAAAATTTTTATCCCGGCGGTTAATGGGAGCTTCAGCGAGTCTTGGCTTCTTAATTCTCGACATTTCGTTTCCTTCTTCTTCTTTGTGTCCGAAGAGCTTTCAGTCAATGTCGACGTCACTCTGTCTGGGCTCAGCTGTCGTCTCAGGCAAATCTCTTACAAGCTTTCGTTTTGTAATTAAGACAACAGTAAGATGGGTGGGTTGTTTTTGATTGGTTTCGATGTTGTTCGTCAGTTCAAATTGGGAATTTTTCGAAAAGGGTTAGTCGACAGGTACATAAGAGATGCTAGATTACACTCCGTAGATAGTTCTTCGTCTTCAGAATCTTGATAAATGTAAGTTTCACAAATAGAACATCTCAATTTTGGAAGCTGTTTTTCCTCTGGTTTGATTTGAGGTTTATTTCCTTTGTTGATTCATTCAGAGCAAGACAGTGTGAAGGAGAAAAGTGTCTCAGTGATTCTTTAGCTGGAGGTCAGGG
Organism: Moricandia arvensis; assembly: GCA_905132765.1. Classification (NCBI taxonomy): domain Eukaryota; kingdom Viridiplantae; phylum Streptophyta; class Magnoliopsida; order Brassicales; family Brassicaceae; genus Moricandia; species Moricandia arvensis. The sequence goes on from CAJHQP010009356.1 coordinate 21,122, forward strand.
AAGAGAATGAAATGTACGGCTCTGTTAAAAGTTTCAAAACTTGAATTTTTGTTACTGTTGAGTTCCTTCAAGCTTGAGCTGTTGTTGGAATGCTATTTCTTGTATCTGTCATGTGAGTAGATGACCCATGCCAAACACGTATATCCAACTGCCTTGGTCAGCCAATTGCTTTGTACAAGGTATCAAAACTTTATTTTAAAACTAGTTTTTTTTTTTGAAATCTTTGTGGAATAACCGTTTCAGAGCTAAATTATACTCTTTCATTTGTTGATATGATGAAGATGTAATAAAAGGAAAAACAAAGATAAAAATTGTTTGATTGTTTTTCATACTAAAAACCATTAGAATTATTGTAATTTGTTTGAATTTATATGCCCTAGTTGTTTGCAGTTTTTTCACGTTTTCACGTATGCCTGAAGTGAAGGAAATTATAGCTGGGTTTGCCGTCTCATTTTTTCGAGATTTTTTTTGAGGTTTTAAGTCTCTCTTTTCTAAATTTTACTTTCTGGTTGAAGAGATTACTGAACATTATGTTGTGGTCTTCTTAATAGAATATGTAAGTTCAATTGATGTTTGATCTTAAATTCGCTCTTTTCCTGGTAAAGAAAGACATAGATTCTATTCACGGTGGACTAGGTTCATACTCTTTTCTTTACCAAATAATCTATATTAGATTGTGTTTCATTCGCTCCTAGTTCATATGAAGCTTTAGAGGCTTTATTTTTCACAGGAATAGATGTGAACGCTGAGGCTTGTTTTGCATCACGACTCAGCAGACGTTGGTGGACACTGAAGATGTCGAGAAGAGTATATTAGTATTATTTATGCCAAGTAGCATACTACTTCAGGGGAGTTAAACAAACCGTCTTTGTCATGGTTTTGTTTTCTTTAAGGTGATTAAGAATGGTTGGGCGGTTGGAGCAGCGTGCTTGGTGTTCCAGCTAAAGCTACAATCAAAGAGGTCAGTTGATTTGGCAAAAATCGTAAAGTTAGTGGTCATTAATCATTTTTTTGGTAATAGACTTGTTGTCATTGCTACTATACAGGTCATATTCTGATTCCCTCGGTGGTGAAAAACCTTCTCGACAGGAAGAACCCTTTGGGAAATGCAGAAACCACAGGTTTTATTTATCATTTTCATGCTTACTTGAGACTAAATGTTGTGTTAGATTTTTGTTTCAACAAAGTTTTCAGTGTAGCAGGTTTCTCTTTGTAGGTGATCAAACCTGAGCTGTTGAGAGAGGTTTTCGAGCTTGTGAAAATGGTTTGTGAAGCTTGAAATGATGAGATGGGTGATTAAAGTCCAACAAAAGGATTGTTGTTTATGTTGTTACATATCTGAAACAGAGAAGGTCTAGAGGTAACGGAATGAATGTTTCGATTGTTGAATACCTCAAGCATCCTGTTTATGTCACTCAAGGATCTTACACAACACAAGGTTAAAGAAACACACTAACTTTAGCCTTTTTACTGCCAGTACTGAAATCAAATATGTTTTTCAATTGCTAAAGTTATACTTTTTCTAGTTGAAGGTTACAACAACCTGATGATTTAACTGCTTTTGCTGAGAAGAAACTTGAGCATGGGACTCATGAGGTATCATTACTATAGTTTATTTCCTTTTCTTAAATCATTT
>CAJHQP010009357.1:0-22756 GCA_905132765.1 Moricandia arvensis
AACTATGCCGTCGCTGAACTTCTCCGCCATGAGTGATTGATTGCTATGGTCGATGCTCTTGCTGCTAATTTTCCAGCTCAGGATAAAAGAGCATATATCATCCTTTGGCCAACACTACCTACGTCACAACATTATCGCCTCAGGAACTTATTATTTTTTCTTCATTCATTATTACTAAAAAACTTAGCTTAGCAAATATCTGTAAATTGTAATGTGATTAGTTATTCGATCCAATTACGAATTAAAAGTTTAGATTCTAAACGCAATATCTATATGTAATATCCATACAATCTGACATAATTCAGTATATGCATATATATATATAGTATATATATATATATATATATATATATATATATATATATATATATATATATATATATATATGATATTTTTAAAGTAACATTATGTTTTCTTCAATCACATCACCTAGAATCATACTAAGTGTTACTCTCGATTTCGCGGAAAGAAATATTTTTCAAAATTAAAATGTATTATGTGTTTTATCATTTTAATTTTAAGTTTAAATATTTTCTTTCAGTTATTGTATTTTTATAAAAGTTAAATTTTATATATTATATATTTTAAATATTATATGTATTTCTAAAAAATATAAAGTATGACTCATTTAAATACTTTCTTTTGTTAAAATGAAACTATTGAAAAATTTTGTTAGTATTGTAATTTTTAATTAAACTTGATTAAGTTTATGCTGTGACTATGTAATGGAATTTATATATATATATATATATAGTATATATAAATATTTTTTGTCCGACTTTGGAAAAACACGATTTTGGTTGCAATTAAAACATAAGAAAATCAGTTATATTGTTATTATGTTCATTTTAAATTTTTGTTCTTTTATTAATTTATTTTTCATGATACATAATATACACTGCGCAATGTCATAATGACTTGTTGTCAATTATGATCTGCTTCAAAAATGAAAAATTATCTCATCATTATGTACACTATAAATATACATATATACATTTGTTTATAAAAATTTAAATTTGATACCATACATCTCAATCATTCTCGGCAAGAAAATCACAGTAACTTTTTATATAGTTTATAAATAGATAATTGATAAAAGAAATCGCTGAAACATTGTGTCTCTCTTTTCCCTCAATTATTTTCTAATTATATATCTGCTGTGTTCGTGTTTCATAATATATTTATATAAAATGTAATATATGTGTGGGGTTTGTTTGAAGAAATTGATAATTAATTGTTATACTATGAATATTATTATTTTCAATTAAGCTAAAATAAACTAAATTTAAAAAAAACATTAACAATCAATTACAAAAAACATTCTGCAAGACTCTTATGTAATGAGTGACATTAAATAAAACTCACTTAAAAGATTTATCTTTTAAGTTTTAATATATAGTATGATTTTCTTAAGACCTTTCATGTATGTGTGACTATATAAACAAGAATCACTTAAGATGACTAATATATAGTGGGAGGTGAGATTCAATAATTTCTCATTACATAAAATAACATGTTCTTTTTATATGAAAAGTTTGTTAGATCACAATATCATACATTGTAAGGTTTATTACACCACCAAAATACATATCATTATTTGTAAAATAATGTGCTTTTACATTCAATTTACATTATAATTTTCATGCATCATCAATTTTAGAACTTATCATTTTTATCTTCGCTTACTCAATTTAGTATCATATTTAAAAAACACATAAACATTACTTACCACAGTTATTAATTACTCAATTTTTCATTTGTTAAATTTATTTTAATGATTTACCATATAAATTTGAGGTGTTCATGTACTTCGGCTCTTTAATATCTTAGCAAGAGCCTTACGTTATGTTTCAAATTTAGCGAGTGGATTTGCTTGCTCTCGTAAGAACGACATCGCGTATAAGAGCTTCATTTATTTCAGCGCATGGTTCACTTGATATGCTTGCTTCGACATTCATTTTCTCCCTGCATTCTTACGTTCCATATTGTAAGTATATGGAAAGTATAGTAATCGTGATCCATGCACCAGCCAACGTTCTATATTACCTGTATTATTCTTGTAATATTGTCTTCCTTTCTGCTCGTGAACTTGTATGCTATAAGAACAGAGCAAGCCCCAATCAATAGAATATCACAAGTATCACAATACTCAATATGGTATCAGAGCCATAGTAGGTCAAAACCTATTTTTTCTTTCCGCGCGCTTTGCTCTATTCCTCTTCTGCCACATCACCTCTTCTGTTCTCTCTGTTTTTTACTTCTCTGCGCATCAATGGCAGGAAAACACTGCAGACGCGGTGGCTATGGTGTTTGATCCTATAAATCTTAAGAACTCGTTGCTCTCTTGTTAACATGTCAGGGATCACAAAACTTACGGACTAGCAAACTATTTGATGTGGAGTCGGCAAATGCGCGAGCCCTCCTAGAGGGACATGAACTGCCATCACTTTATTGACAATACAGACACAGCGTCCACCTCCAACAATTATTGTTGATGGTGTTGCTGCAACCAATCCATCCTTCACTCCATGGAGGATTGACAGATCGGCGTCTCTCTACAGCGCCATCATTGGAGCTATCTCTTTTACCGATTCAGACTGTCGTATCTAGTGCAACCAGTCAACCAAGGAGGTGCATGGATCTGTTGGTTTCAACGTTCGGGAATGCCAACTCGTGGCCATAATATACGTCAACGTCCAAGAAGCAGAATGATGGTTGTGTTAAAGGTACCAAATAAACATACTGAATATCTCGTATGCATCAAATCCAGGCGGATGAGCTCTCCTTACTCGGCGAGCCAATGGATCCGAAGGATCTTACACGATGAAAATTTTTGTGGAGGTGCTGAGTGGAGTAATGATAAACCGTGAGATCGCATGCTATCAAATGGCGCTGTGACACCAGCCATGCTCCTTCACTGAGCTACATGAGGAGGCTTCTAAATCGCGAAGACTATGCTCATGACTACTGAATCATCTGTCCTGGTCCTATGTTGCTCATGACTACTGATACGCGTGTCACGTCAATCTTGGAAGAACAACAATCACATCAAGACGCTTAGCTGCAACCAGCAACGCATGCGCAACAACGGTTCTCCAAACCGTATCATGGCCGTTGTCAAGCGTGTGGTGTCAAGGCACAGTGCTAAATATTGCGCCTGATTTTCGCATGATCAAAAGCTCCAACGTCAACTCTCTCGCACGCTCAGATGCGAACACAACATCCATGTGCTAAACGTCAAAATCGAAACACGTGATTGGTCACCACAAGCAATTAAATGCTATCATGTCGGATTCATCACCTATGCTGTTTGATAGCAGAGCTCTCACACAATCATGTGACATCCGACTGGCCAATCTATCACTTCACATACCCGTTAAATGGAGGTGATGACCGTTCTCCTCGGTGACGGTTCTGGGTTCTACAAGTCTCTGCACACTGGGTCTTTGTCTCTTCCTTGCATACACTAACCATTCTTTCTTAATAGTGTGTCTTATGTGTTCTCATCACTAGCGTAATGATACGTATTCTGCTGTTTTCATTATGTTCACTAATGGTGTGGCTGTCATCTTTACTTCCACATATTTCAGCGTCAATGATCTGTCAACGGGTGACTCTTCGTCTGGAGGGCGCAAGCCTAAAAGACGGTACTTATGAATGCGCCACGATGCAATACCCACTTCCACTCGACCCTCTCTCTGCTTTGCTTCAGCGGTTAAATGACATCTATGTCTGATTGGCACTCTCGTCTTGCGTCATCCTGCTTTTGTCCAATTCTTCAAAACTGTGTCTGATTTCATTTATTACATATTAGTGCTAATGTTTTATTGGCTCTCCTATGCACGGGTCGTGGCTCTATCAATAATAATGCATAATGCTCCTTTAAAACTTCACTTTATCAATCTTCTTCTTCTCCTTGATATTGTGTTTCAGACGTGTGGACATCTGCCTATCTTATTTCAGTTGATGGTTTCAAATATTATGTGTATTTTGTCTGATCATTTTATCTCGTTTATACTTGGTTATATGCCTTTGAAATACAAAAATCCAAGTGTTGAAATTTCTCGACTAGGTTCATAACCTTTGGTGAAATACAGATTTCAATACTTGCAAACTATAGAACTTTAATACACTGACATGGGGTATGAATATATTGCATTAGCATCATTTTAATATCTTCATGGCATTTCTCATATGACCAGTCCGCACACACCTCCAGCAACACAATGGTATAGTCTGAGCGTCGTCAGTCGACATATTGTTGAAACTGGACTTGCTCTTTTATCCCAGGCATCATTCCAAAGTCGTTCTGGACATATGCATTGCAACTCGCGGTCTATCTTATTAATAGAAGTGCCAATCTGCCGATTTTAAATCTTCAATACTCCTTTTCATGTGTTTACATGGATTCATGGTCCTAATTATGAAAGCTCATATTTTGGCTGCTTATGTTTCCATGGATTCGTCCATATGCATCTAATAAGCTAGATGGACAAATCGATCAAGCCATGCTTGTCTTTCTTGGATACTCAATACAGCAAAGCGTCCTACATTTCTGTCTTGAGCAGATGAAACATCCAGAATTATACATGCATGGCATGTGTGGTTTTTCATGAATCGGCGTTTGTTTGCCCATTTTCGATTCATCACTCACCACTAAGCAAGATGAAACCTCTGATTCTTCATACAGTCTCAGGTTAAAGGGAAGTGTCCTTGACTATAAATATAGGGTCTCATGGAGAGGTGTCGCATTAAGATATCTAAGAGAATACATTGAGAGCTTTAGTTTTGAGTAGTTTCTAAAGCAATAAGAAAATTGTGTTCTTATATCCTTTGTTCTAAGAGATCCTTCATATTAGGTATCAGAGCTAATGTTGATAGCTCTTGATAGTTGATATTAGAGCCATCAGGTGGAGTACTCGATCTAAGCTTAAGTGAAGCTTTGATCTCTGGTAGCCGTGAACGTCAAGAATAAGTTCACTGACACACAGATGGCTGACGTGTAATAGGCTCTCACGCACTGAGGACCTTGTGATCCAGCATCTATCCAATGTTGTCGATGTTGAATTCGCACAAACTATATCAGTTTGAGTCGAATGAGTTGTATGAAGGTGTTACTATTGTGTTCATTGCATTAGTGTGGCGACCACAATAGAATCTGATTCGGATGCATGCAAAAGAAGAGACGATGTTGCAATAGCTCTTTGTATGCAATCTATGTTCGACAATTGTGATTCTCCAGGTGTGGAGAACAAACCTGCATATCGAATAGAGATATGGTAATGCCATCTAAGTCACGATACATGGAGATGATCGTGTAAGGGAGGGCGTAGATCCGCAGAACATCGATGATCGAGCGTTCGTATCAGGTTGTAAGATGGGATCGATGCGATACCGTATAACGGATTTTGCGGTGGATAGATATTATCAGGGTCTCTAGCATCCAAGAAGCCTCGTTAGGAGATATCATAGACGAACAGATTACATGGCAAAGAGAGAGATGTGTCTTATGGAATGTCTTGTGTAACACGGGAAGGAAGCGTGTGTAACACATGTCTAGTCAGTGAAGCAAACAATGACATTCATTCTCAACTATAGACCATGTTTCGTGAAACGAAGACGATGGAGTGATCCACGAAGAGGTATCAAGTTGTCATACGCAGTGATTCCTCATGACAAGAAACCTAATATCGAGCATGTTGAAGATATTACCGGTTTGTGTAGGCACATGCGAGGACATGTGTGACTGCATCTGAAGAAGTTTTAGATGAGAGATAAAGTGGTGGAATTGCAGTCGAGTTGCCCAAACGATTCATAGACTCTAGGAATCCAGTCGCAGGATGAGGCAATGTGTGAGTAGAGATATGATTATTTGACGAGAAGAATCTTGGGGTTGGGTCGTCTATAACATAACCAAGAAGATTGTGAATCAAGTATGCCTAGCCTTTACCACATAAGGATGATATAGAAGAATGTAAATGATGCAAGTGTGATGCATGCATGAAGGCTATAAATCAATGATGAGGAAGAAGAAGAAGCATATTGATCACAATGCAAGCCGCTCCAGACGATCACAGGCGATGACTTCAGTCTCTCTATTTGTCAAAGGATCTCGAGGTGGTGTAACACACACGATAGAAAGCGCTGTGTAACACCAATTTCTAATGCAAGTAAGCATATTTAGATCATAAGGAGTATGGTCGTAGGGCGGAATGTCATGTGTAACACACGCGAGAAGGCATGTGCAACACAAGTCTCGCATGGAAGAAAATCATAGATGCATTTCCGACTAGGCCTATGGTTCGTAGCATCAAAGCTACTAGAGTATTGCATTGTGGTGGACGAGATCACACCACCAGACGCCAGCAAATATTCTCTTGCAGGCATTTATCGGTTAAAAGATTTCACATTCGATTGAGGAGGAAGTGTTGGCTTCACTAAGTTCAATCTAGTTGCTACGATAGATGGAGGAGATGTTTGCCTCATGTAAGTCAATCTCAGCTTGCACCGATGGATGGAGAGAGTTTACCATGTTCATGCTGAGTCGAATGATAGTTGAACTACTTATGGGTTGAAGAGATGGCAGTCTCGAGTTAGAGTTTATCACAAGATAACAAATGACATGGGAGCTCTGTGATATGACGCTCTGTGTATTGAACCTATTATATAGTGGTGATCTACATATGATTCTAAAGGAAGCAGTACGGAAATCTAAGATAAAATGGTAGAGAGTTATGCTCAAGGGATATCATGTGCTGAGCACAATGATGGATTAGTGTGTAACACGACTCACGTAGCAATGAAGTTGAGTTCAAAGATCTCAAAGGTTAGTATATTATGAATCCTAGAGATATATGCTATCAAATGCAAAAGTAAGCGATAGGATGTTTGGGCGGTCATCTACTCACTACAGACTAGGTGTGTGCTTACATCAGTTGGTTGTACTAAGTCGATACAGTGCAACGCGGGTGTTGAGCAGTAAGGCCGACATCCTATACCAAGCCATTAGCAAGGATTTTAAGTTCAAGCAATGAGGCAGTTTAATCGGAGTTCAATGAAATTGGTGCTTCTAAATTCATTAAGTTGGAATGAAGTGGGTGATTGTTGGGTAATTCCTAAGCTGTGTGAAATCTAACATATTATTAGATGTTTAATATGTTAAGTAGCATAAACAGAATAAATGAAATCTAGAATAGAGAGGAAAATTGAGTTTCCTATTATGAGTTAAGTTTGTGATGTTTCCATCATCCCATCATGTTATAAAGGTGAATTGTCCTTGACTATAAATATAGGCCTCATGGAGAGTGTTCCATAAGTAGATATAAGAGAAACATTGCAGAGCTTTAGTTTTGTAGTAGTTTCTAAAGCAATTAGAGTCTTGTTCTTATTATCCTTTGTTGCTAAGAGCATCCTGTTCACTTGAGTGTTGTGCCGTGGAGATGGCTTCATTCTGCCTCTGCGTTTCTCCGTGTCGTTCATCAGCTTATGTGGCAATTGACACAATACCGTGGAGAGATCAGTTTGAACATATATCCTCTTCACCCAAAGAGAAGAATAAAGGGATAAAGTGCAAAAAGAGAAAGAGACAAAAGTGTAAGAGCACCAGCATCGGCAAAACAAATGTTAGAGTTTCTCATGCATTTTATATTATGGTAAACTAATACTGTAGTTAAATTTAAAGTCTTTAAAAGATGGACCGATCAAAATTCGAGAGACTGAAAAAATGTTTCTTCATACATTTTGGATAGTCTCCTTATTAAAGAGACGTTTCTCTCTCAATTTGTCCCGATTTCCTCCTCTTTTCATCATGTTGAAATTTATTTGATTATGAATATATTCAAGGTGTTCTTCAAAAGGCGCATTCGATCCGTTGATGGCTCTAGCAACAAGTTTATTACTGTCCCTTAAGAGGGGTTGTTAGTATTAATGAGGTATTTAAAATTAAATTGAAAATGTGATTAAAGCAAGGGGCGTCCTTAATTAGGAGCTTCAAGGGACGTACCTTCCCAGCTACGTGACGGGTTTGTAGTAAGGAAAGGAGCAATGTCGACTGCAATGATCTTCTTTTTCTTCTCTCTTCGGTTTCTCTTCTCTCCCTCGGCGAAAGGCGATTCAATGGCATTTCTCTCCCACTCTATGGCTGTACGTCGACGGAACAGGTGACGGCTCTATCAGTGGGTCTTCGGTGAGGAAGGAAAATCGTGACATACTTTCTTCTCTCTTCCCGACCTCGGCGACAACGGCGACATCTCTCTCTATCGGTGGCTCTTTGAGATGATCTATAGCGGCGATTGTTGTGGGTGAGGCCAATCGAAAGGTAAAGCTGCATGAATGTCTTTAGATCCTTCATCGTGAATCTTAATAAATCCTCAGATTATTTTTTGATTTGTTTGTGTCTGTTTTATCTTGAGGTGGATTGATCAAGAGGATGTCCGAGAGAGATTGTGTCTGTGTGGGTTTAGGTATATTTTTGTGTTTGTTCATCGTCAATCTAATATATAAATCCTCAAATTTGTTGTGATTGTCTCGGTTTTTATGGTGTTTAGGTGGTTTGATCAACACACATCGCACTGGTGCTTCACACAAAGGGCCTACGATTCATCATAGAGGTAAAACCTATGTATTTGCTCTGTTTAATTGTGATAAAGCATTGAACTCGTTGGTGGTTAGTGTTAGGGTATGTAATAAATTGCTTTGGTTATTGTTAGATTATGGTTGAGTTTTGGTAATAAATAGCTTTGTGTCTTTGGTAGACATAAATCAATGGTGTGTTGTGTTGATGGTGTTAGATAAATGTCCACTACGACAGCTATGGTTGTGATCAATGCAGTGATAGGATTCTTTAGTTTATAAAAAACTTGCATTCTCTTGTTCCTTGAATATATTTGAAAACGTGTTCCTCTTCCCACTTCCTCTTTGCTTCCTCATCTTTTATTTTTATTTCTGCCTCGCTTCCAAAATGGATTCTTATCCATTTCCTCACCAGTTAAAGTTTGGTGAACTACTTAATTAACAACTCTTCCGTTGGTAACAATGAAGATAATGTTGAACTATCTCATCACAAGTTCCATTTCTAGGCAGTCTAGGAACCGAAGCTTCTAACTATGACGGAGACACTGTTGTAGAGCGCCGAGAACGCCGGAAATGGACACCAACATATGATGTTGTCCTGATCAGTTCGTGGTTAAACACGAGCAAGGATCATGTGGTTGGCAACGAACAAAAATCCACCGGTTTTGGAATAGGATTTATGCCTACTTCGCTGAAGGTCCTCTGGTTGCTGGCTGCGAAGAAAGAGAGGCAAGTCATTGCAAGCAACGATGGCACATGATCAATGATCTTGTGTCAAAGTTCTGTTTCTCGTACGAAGCTGCTACTAGAGCGAAAACTAGCGGCTAGAATGAGAATGACATTCTCAAGCTTGCTCATCAAATATTACACAACAACTACAACAAGAAATTTACTCTTGAACACGCTTGGAATGAACTGCGACACGACCAAAAGTGGTGTGACCTAGCTAGTGCTAAAAATGAAGGGAGATCGAAGAAGAGGAAGTGTGAGGACAGTGGAGATTCCTCAAGCTCTCAAGAAACTTGCTCCAAGCGTCCCCCGGGTGTGAAGGCCGCAAAGATGAGTGCTAAGAAGATGGTGGTGGACGAGAATATTTTTAATGAGTTTCAGAGCATTTGGACAATCAAACAGTAGGATCTGGCGGCCATAGAAAGGTTGTCTAGGATGAGTCTCCTTGACAGTCTTATTGGAAAAAAAGAACCTCTGGCTGAGTATGAAGAAGCCCTCAAGAAGAAGCTCATAAGTGACTTGTTGTCAAATTAGTTTCATGTTTAAGCTATGTTTCATGTTTAAGCTCTGTTTCAAGTTTAAGTTTAAGCTTTGTTTCATGTTTAAGTTTCTTGTTCCTGTTCTTGTAAGATGTTTGTTTAAAATGTAGTTGAAAGTTTGTTGTTGACTGTTCTTTTTGTTGATTGTTCTTTCTTTGGATGAATCTCGTGTCTAAACTGTTCTTGTTGTATAGTGCAGATGGCTGCTTCATCGAGGAGAGGGGAGCATAGTTCACAGAGGAGAGGGGAGCATAGTTCATAGGTTTCTGTTGTCCTTCACAGAGGTCACGGGTTGTTTTTGTTGTTGTCTTCTTGTAAAATACAGAGGTCATGGGTTTGCACTAAATGAGAGTGTGTAAGGAAGACTGACTTGTTGTCTTTGTAGTTTTGTAACTTGTTTCACGGGTTGGTTCTTTGTAGTTTTGTAACTTGTACCACACACTTATAAAAGACATCATTCACTCACCATTCTCTACATTCTATATCGAAAATCTCTTGTTCTTCTCTCCATTATCTTCATCTTTTATTTCATAAAAAACATTCATAAAATCAATTTTATCTTTTAACCAAGAATATAAAACAATTTTCCCCTCTTCTTCTATAAAAAGAAAACTTGGTCATCTCTTCATTCATAAAAAAAGATATTTATTATCATCTCATGGCATCTTCTTCACAAAACAATTTCGAGGAGTCAATCGATGAAACTTTCGATCAATATTTTGATCAACATTTTGATCAAACATTTGAAAATCTGTTCAATGATCAAGGCGATCAAGAAGACGAAAAGAAGACAAGAAAAAAAAGAGTTTTTATCGAAAGAAACCATGAAGAAGGCCATCTCCGGTTATGGAATGATTATTTCAATGACGCTCCAACGTATCATCAAAATCTATTCCGACGACGATTTAGAATGAACAAGGCATTTGTTCATGCATATTGTTGATCGTCTCTCCAATGAAGTTCAATTCTTTCATCATAAGAAGGACGGTCTCGGAAGGCTTGGTCTCTCTACACTTCAAAAGTGTACAGCAGCTATTCGTGTGTTGGCATATGTTTCTGCGCTTGATGCGGTCGACGAATACATTAGGCTCGGTGCAACCACAGCTCGGTTATGTGTAGAAAATTTTGTGGAAGCAATAATAGATTTGTTCGGCGATCAATACCTAAGAAGACCAACACCGGATGATCTTCAACGTCTACTTCATATTGGAGAGCTTCGTGGATTTCCCGGGATGATAGGAAGCATCGATTGTATGCATTGGGAGTGGAAAAATTGTCCCACTGCTTGGAAAGGACATTATACTCGTGGTTCTGGAAAACCCACAATCGTTATAGAGGCGGTTGCTTCATATGATCTCTGGATATGACATGCATTTCTTGGACCTCCAGGTACCTTAAATGATATTAATCTTCTTGATTGCTCACCTGTTTTTGATGACATAATAAATGGTCAAGCTCCGCAAGTGGAGTTACCGGTCAACGGAAGAGAGTATGATTTGGCTTACTATCTCACCGATGGTATTTATCCGCAATGGACAACTTTTATCCAATCTATTTCAATTCCACAAGGGCCGAAAGCAGTTTTATGAAGCTGCTTGAAAAGATGTCGAGCGTGCTTTCGGAGTCTTACAAGCTCGATTTGCCATTGTTAGAAATCCAACACTTTCTTGGGATAAAGTCAAGATTGGAAAGATTATGAGAGCATGTATCATACTCCATAATATGATAGTAAAAGACGAACGAGATGAATATACTCAATATGATGTTTCGGATTTCAAACAAGGAGAAGGCAGCGAAACTTCACATGTCGATCTCACCTATTCTACAAAAAGACCTACAAATATCGCCAATCAGATGGTTGTTCGAACAAGAATTCATGATAGACAAGCGCTTCAACAACTGAAAGGTGATTTGGTTGAACATATCTTATATAATAAAAGAGACTTTTCTCCCTTTTTAGGCTATCCACGTCACCAAGGAAGGATGGGGCATTTTTTGCCACCTGTCCCACCCAAAACGCAATGTTTTATTTGATTTTCTCTCTGTGGGCCATTTTATTAACAATGCAGGATGAACCCAAAACTTTCTTTCTCTGTGGGCCGTTTTATTTTATTCACGTTTTGGGTTTACTCTGTACAAGCGGATGGCTCGTGCCGCGCCGTCTGGTCGCTGCCACCGTCGCTGTGTCCCGAGCGGTAGCACTGAGCCGCTACCACAAGCCACTCTGATCTCGTTGTGTTCCCCGCGGTTGAGCCATGCCGCAGCACCAAACCACTCCGAATCCGTCACAAGCTCGAGCACCAACCCTTCCAAATCGCGAGTCCAGTGACCTTATGAAGGCTCAACGAAGTGGCTCCTGGTCTCGTCGTCGCCGAATAACTCCATCCCCGTCGCGAGTCAAGCTTCAACCCACGCCTTCAGTCTCCATCTCCGCCATAGAGCTCTAACCGTCGCAATCCTCACTCGCTGTGACCTCACCTTGACATGTGGCAGCATGTTCTTAAGCTCCAGAGCCTTTGCTTCTCACCGTCGCGTCCATATTCGTCGTCGGAGGAAAGCTCGAGCTACAACAATGGAGAAGTTACTATTTTTGCATTTCTGGCCCTTAATTGTTTCAGCTAATTACGCTTTGACCCCAAAACTTCCATATTGTGAATTTTAGCCCTTGATTTTCGCCTTAAACTTCCAATTGTGCATTCTTAACCCTGCAAATGTAATTATGTATGCAAATGCAATATAATGACCTAAATGCAACCTATAATGAACCTAAAATATGAATCTAAAACTTAACAAAAATGCAAGACATCAACCGTCAATATTGAGAGGGCAGGTAAAACTCCCACCAGTAACGGAGCCATCATCACCACTAAATTAGTTTTTCGAAACAACAAAATTTCGTATAAATATCCGAGTTGTTAAAGAAATGCTCGCTTTAACATCAATGGGTGATCAAGCGTATCTTTCTGTAACAAGAAAATCGGGACCTTCCACATGTATGATACACGGTTACAATTATCATCGAATAGGTTCATTTTTAACTACTCATCAACTATAATAACACATCTCAATATATAAGAATATGCTCGAAAAAACACAAAAAAATCACTTTTTAAACACCTCCCACAACAAATCTAAAATCAGAAAACATATGTTCTACAGCTACCAACGGGAGCTTGAGCTATTTGAGGATGAGTACCAAAATAATTTAAAAACCAGGTATGCCAAAATCTTACAAAGTGTCAACGCAAAATATTTTTACAATTCATCATAATTTTTTAAAAATTGTTAACTATACCATTTTATTATTTAAACCAAAACTGTTAACAACATATTTAATAATTCAAGAAGTTATAATTTAGAGAAAGTACATATTATTAAACGAATATAAATTTCAAAAATAAATAGAACAATAATAAAACAAAAACAAAAAAAATTGTTTAAATAATGATTTCACATCTCATCATACTCATTCTAACAAAAAGAAAAGATTGAACTTCACAAAAAAAAAATTGTTGCTGATTTCAAATAAAGATGGTGGATAACCAAAATTAAAAATTAATAAATAATCTATATATAATTAAAGTTTTTCTCCTTCAACTTTGCTTCCAAACTTTTGTCTCTAAAATTCTTTTTTCTCCACACATTCTTTGGGTGCAAGAGTGGAAGTGCATCATGGAAAAATGGAAACCATCAAATCTAAATTAATTTTCAGAGCTGAAAACCGTAAGCATTGTCTTTTTTCTTCAAATAAATACAAATAATGAGAGCGAGAGTTTAACCTTAATGTTGTATTTGATTTTTAGATGAATCAATGGCTTTTTCAACACCATGGCCTCACACTAATTGACCATTGCAATAAATTTAACTCATTTTGTCCACATCCACTATAGACCGTATGGTTCGTACTAACATGTACATAAAAACAAACAAAGAACCCAAGACCAACCTATCTTTTCTACGAAAAAACATCGCACATGAATTCAACTCATCCATTATAAATGCCACAATTCGCATAAGTCAAAAATCACATTACAATATAAATATAAGTTATTAATCAATATATGTAAATTTATACACTTTACCCACAAAATATGCACCCTTTTCACCAAACGCACATTCATAAGCTAAATACCTCTAACCAAATACAAGCATATCATACCTCCACAAACTTGAAAAAGATTTCATTCAATCACACCTCAAAAATAAACTTACAAAACAACTAATAAAGATATTTAAAACAATGTGACAAATTAACAAACACTCCGCGGGTAGCGCGGGCAAACCACTAGTATAGCATAAATTTGGACGTGATCAAAACAACAACTGAGCTTGGATACCTCTTTTAAATTATTATTGTTGATTTTAGTAATCTTTGTTTTAATGTTTTTGTTTGTATTTTAAAATCTATGATTAAAATTTTATGTTTGACTTTGTTTTACTAAATAAATAGATTTTATGTTTAAAAATATATTTAATATTTTTTTTATTGTTAAGAACCTTAATTAAGCAAGTATCAATAAACCACTATAAAAGCATGTCTCTTAACAAAGTTGCTTAGCTTAATTTTAATAGTTAAAATTAACTAGAACCACTTAAGCACCTCTTAAAGATTTAGCAATAAACATGTTTTTAGAGCATAATTAACCCTAAGAACCCCTAAGGGGTTCTTTTTTTTTTTTTTTTTTAAAAAAATTAAAAACAAATCAATCGCGGACCGCCACATGTCAGTGGGGTCCGCAAAGAGTACAAAAACCCCTTAAAAAGCTCTTAATTAGAAGTTTTATGAGGAGGTTCTTAAAAGTTTTGGTGAGCCTCACCCTTTAAGAACCCCTTAAGAACTCCCCCTTAATCATGCACAAAAGAGAATAATTTTTTGATATAGACATATCAACCAATAAATTCTTAGGAACCCCTTAAGAACCCCCCATTAACCAATAAAATTTTGCCTTTTTTTATAATTTATTGAGTGATTTTAAAATTATAAGTTTAAAAATACTTTTAAAGGAATCCCATATATATTAATCCTAGAGTATTTCAAATTTTAAGTGTAGTCACGTGTCATCAATAGGATGATTCTCATAATCTTTAGGAAAAAATTGGTCCATCTAAATATAGATTATACTTTTATTAAATTAACATTCATATTGATTAGTAGTGCATAAAATAATATTTTACATTATTTCCCCAAACAAAAGCTACGAAATTACTTAATATGATTAACATATATGTGACAATTAATGTTTTGAATAAGAAAGATTTGATAATATATTTGTATTCTTCATCATTTTTGTTTAATTTATATTATTAAAAAAAATGAACAATCACATTAACCATATAATAAAAATCTAGATTTTTCTTATATGTTATATTTTGATTTTTTTTCAAAACGAATATAAATTACTAAAACAATAAAAACATTACAATGAAAATTTTGTGAACAATTGTTTTTTTTATTATTATAAGAAAATACAAATGATCATAAAATCATATGAATATGAAGTATCATTTAATAGATACTCAGATTAAATATATATACATATATACTTTAATAATGTTTAAATTAAACTATATATCATATAAAATACATATATGTTAATTATATACTTAGAAGGACCATTACAACATATTTTGGTAGCCACGTTTCATTACAACATATTAATATACGAGCTATATATATTAATCCTCGAGCATTACAACATATTTTGGTAGCCACGTGTCATCACTACAATAATTTTTAAATCTTTTAAAAAATAAGTTAGTCGATCTAAACATATATTATACTTTTTATTAAACTAATTATCAAATTAATTAGTAGTTTATAAAACAATATTTTCTATACTTTCCTTAAATAAAAGCAACAAATTACCTAATATGGTTAACAAATATATGATAATTAATGATTTTGAATAATAAAGATTTGATAACAATTTTTGTATCTTCCATCATTTTTTTAAATTTTATATTCTTAAAAGAAATTTAACAATCATATAAGTATATAATAAGAAAATAGATTTTTCTTATATGCTATATTTTGAATTTTTTAATATAAATTACTAAAACTATTAAAACTCTACGTTGAATTTGTTTTGATCAATGGCTTAACTTTTTTATTATAACAAGTTACAAATGATCATAAAATCATATAAATATGAAGTCTCATTTAATATATATTCAAATTATATATATATATATATATACACAGTTATTTAAATATCAGTTAAATTAAACTATATAACATATTAATTTCAAAATTTGCTTTGAGTTGGAAGCCTCAGTTAATAAATATTCATATTAGTAAAAATAATATTTTTGTTACATCAAATATGAAAATATTAATAAAATCATATGAGTATCAAGTCTCAATAAATAAATATTTATATTAAATATATTATATATTTATGTCAATATCATTTAATTTTAATTATATAATATATATAATAAATTATTTATTTTGATTTTATCAACAAAAAATATTGTAAATAAAAAGAAAGATTATTTTTATTTATGTTCTTACTTGAATTTAATTATATATGTAATAGTTAATCACTTCTCAATTATTCAATATATATTTTTATTGCATAATATGTAAATTAACACAAAAATAAATAATAATATCTACAAATAATTTGTATATATAATTAGTTCATTCTGCGCAAACACATATCTCAAATGTTATTTGATCATATCATTTCAAAAATATGATTTTTCATATCGAAGTGAGATGATGAATTATAATATTCAAATAATATCATTGATGTCCAATATAAATTAAATAAGTTTAAAAATTATCAACAAACATCACCATATTTATCAACTTTATATTGACGGTCCATGACTATACGTTTGGAGACTTATGACATCATGATCGAACGATTAAAATTAATATTTAACTATTATTAATATATAAATTTTACTCCGTAGATAATAAATATAATGTTCATGCACTAAACCAAAATATTAAAATGAGTATAGTAAATTTAGGTAATTTGGGGAACCCGTGACAGTCCATTGGAGAGAACAAAATTAAGGCCCATATTAGATGAGTCTTGAGCCTAAAAGAGTATGTGAGGACGTGTCATGCATACAAGAGATCTGAAAACCTTAGACGAATTTCCGAGATGACCCTTACTCGTTAGAAGTAAGATGACAGTTACACCCCTGTCATTTTTATTTTTGTTTGGTGTCGTAAATATTTGATAATGGTAACTCTTCCTTCTTTTTATTCTTCAGATCCCAATTAACATTAGAGACAAACTTCACACCCTAATCTCCCCAATACATCCTCTTCCTCCACGATCCTTGTATTATGGCTTGCATCAAGGGGGTGGGCAGATCCGCCTCCGTCGCACTGGCTCCCGACGGTCCTTACATGGCGGCCGGAACCATGGCCGGAGCCGTGGATCTGTCCTTCAGTTCTTCCGCCAATCTGGAGATCTTCAAGCTCGATTTTCAGTCTGACGATCGAGATTTGACACTGGTCGGTGAAATCCCCAGCTCCGAGCGCTTCAATAGACTCGCATGGGGTAGAAACGGATCTGGCTCCGAGGAATTCTCCATGGGTCTAATCGCCGGTGGCCTCGTCGATGGGAATATAGATCTATGGAATCCGCTTTCTCTAACCGGGTGGGTACTCTAATTTTAGGATGAGTTTCTTTCTTTCTTCTTTAGTTTGGTTATCAATTTTCATGTCTAACTCGAACAACTGTCACGTTTTTTCAAGTTCTAAGTCGAGTGAAAGTGCACTCGTTGGACATCTTTCAGTTCACAAAGGCCCCGTAAGTTGTTTTTTTCTTTTTGTTAAAGCTTGTATTCTTCATTTGATTTGATGATGTGAGCGTGTGACACGTTTCCAGGTTCGTGGTCTTGAGTTTAATGGTATCACCCCAAATCTACTTGCCTCTGGGGCTGATGATGGTGAAATTTGCATTTGGGATCTAACTAAGCCTTCTGAGCCTTCTCATTTTCCCCTTCTCAAGGTAAACCAGCCATTGTACACGCAATCGCGTTACTCTTGTAATAAAACCGAGTTCATCATCTCCAGTGTTTTGAGTTCAATCATCTTAAATTTATGCAGGGTACTGGTTCTGCCACGCAAGGTGAAATCTCCTTTATTTCTTGGAACAGAAAAGTTCAACAGATATTAGCATCTACCTCTTACAATGGAACTACTGGTGAGATTTACCTCTCTCTATCTGATTAATCTCTACTTCAGTTCTCTCCACTCTAATTCTTCTTCTGCCTCCAGTAATATGGGACTTGAGGAAGCAGAAGCCCATAATTAAGTAAGCATCCACTTCTCTAAAGTGATATTAGTGAGGCGCTCTATTCTTGCTTCAGAAACCTTGATCTGCTCATTTCAATAAACAGCTTTGCAGATTCTGTTCGACGTCGGTGCTCTGTTTTACAATGGAACCCTGACATTGCTACTCAGATAATGGTTGCATCAGATGACGACAGTTCACCTACTCTCAAGGTACATCAATCATTTTAATTCCTTGCTTCATATATTCAAATTTTGGTTCGTCTAGTAACCTAAGGTATCCACAATCAGCTCTGGGACATGAGGAATACAATGTCACCTGTGCGCGAGTTTACTGGACACCAAAAGGTATTTTCATATTGCTATATAAATGTTTTTTTTTCCAGTGTTTCTCTTTATCCCGATATCATGTACAATTGCTGATAATTGAAAAGCATTGTAGATCAGCCATATCCTGTTTAACCTAGTCTATGACAGCCCTGTATTCTTGAGGCCACTGATCTGACAAAACCAGTGCCCACAAACCCACCTCTGAACCTAGACAATTTTGTGGGATATAATTTCATAATCCTGCTGTCTTCCTTCTTTTTAGTGTTAACATCTTGGTGAAATGTAGTGGTGATACTTCTTATCTTACAGGTGTGATTGCAATGGAGTGGTGTCCAAGTGACAGTTCATATCTTCTTACTTGTGCTAAAGACAACAGAACTATTTGCTGGGACACTAATACAGCAGCGGTAGGGAGAAGGAATTGATGAAAGATACATATTTGCGAGCTTTCATTTGTTATGTAGTTAGCTAATCTTCATTTGACTGAACTTGATCAACTACATCAGATTGTGGCTGAGTTACCTGCTGGCAACAATTGGAATTTTGATGTTCATTGGTACCCAAAGATTCCTGGAGTTATTTCAGCCTCTTCATTTGATGGGAAAATTGGCATCTACAACATCGAGGTATCTTGTTATTTTGCCATTCATTTGTAAATGGTTCTATTCTAGATGAAATTTAATGTATGAGGAAAAGCGAACCTGTGAATATTAGTTGGATCCTTGTTTGTTGTTCTACTGGTGATCAAATGTATAGTATTTAATCTTATGCACTTTCCGTTTGAGATTTACCTTACTAGCAAGACTTGTTGGACTCTTGATCTCCCTTTTCCCCACTAAGAATGAATAAAAAATATGCATCCAACGCTTTTGGCGCAGGGTTGCAGTCGCTATGGTGCTGAAGAGAATACTTTCGGTACTGGTAATGTCGTTAACCATTCTGAACAATTTGTTTATCATTCTCATGTTGGAGAACTGGATATCACCAGAACCAACCTCACTTCTTTGAATCCTCTTTATGCAGCTCCTTTAAGAGCACCAAAATGGTATAAGCGCCCAGTTGGTGCATCATTTGGATTTGGGGGAAAGCTTGTATCTTTTCATGCAAAGGCCCCTGTGAAGGGTGCCTCAAGCATTTCATCTGAGGTAGGTACCTACGAGTGATACTGTCTTATGTTATACCCCTTCGTCGATTCTTATTTGGCTAAATGTCATGTCCAGGTTTTTCTGCACAGTCTGGTAACAGAACAGAGTTTGGTGAATCGAACTTCCGAATTTGAATGCCGCAATAGAAATGGTGATAAGACTTCTCTAAGGGGTTTGTGTGAGAAGAAATCTGAAGAGACTGAGTATGCCATCCTTGTGATTGAATTGTTCATTGTCGCCCTTAGTAATCTCATCAGACAACTCAATTTTTCTCTGTTTCTATTCACTGATTTTGCAGATCCGAAGAGGAGAAGGAGACATGGGGCCTGCTGGAAAATCATGTTTGAAGAGGAAGGAGCTACAAGGACCAAGTTGATCAGCCATCTTGGCTTTAGTTTGCCTTCTGTGGAAAAGGATCAAACAGTGGATGGGCTCTCGTCAGATCTAAGTGGCATTGGATTAGAGGATACTGCAGCGCATGCACCGGAGCCTTTGGAAAGTAAGGAGGCAGCTGCATTTACTATGGACAATGGAGAAGACTTCTTTGACAACTTTCCTGCCAAACCTGATACACCTGTATCTACTACATCTGCCAAAGATTTTATGCCTCCTGAGATAGATTCTGCTGGCAAAATAGAAGAAACTCAAGAAATGCCAGAAGAAGATGAAGAAAGTTCTGACCTAGTATTTGATGATGCCATCCAGCGTGCTTTAGTTGTTGGAGATTACAAGGAAGCGGTGGATCAGTGTATATCTGCAAAGAAGATGGCTGATGCTTTAGTTATTGCTCATGTTGGTGGTACAGCATTGTGGGAGAGCACTCGTGAGAAATATCTGAAGACGAGCAGGGCACCTTACATGAAGGTATATATATATATATATTTATATATATAGTTCTTTCCAGCTTGATATGTAGGTAAGTGCCATCGACATCCCTGGTTATGGTCGCAGAGCCTCTAAACTTTTGTATGTTAATTTGTTTTCAGGTTGTTTCTGCGATGGTGAACAACGATCTCACGAGCCTTATCTATACAAGGTCACACAAGTACTGGAAAGAAACTCTTGCTCTCCTCTGTACTGTAAGTTTCTCGACCTCTTACTTTTTTATGTCTTACTCTCGTCAGTGTGACATGATGCATGGAACTGCTAGGTCACTATAAAACTACTTTGTAATGAATGCTACTCTTATATTCGATGGCAAACAGTTTGCACAAGGAGAACAATGGACCACCTTGTGCGATGTCCTTGCCTCAAAGTTGATGGATGCTGGTAACACTTCGGCTGCAGTTCTGTGTTACATTTGCGCAGGCAATGTTGACAGAACAGTAGAATTTGGTCAAGGAGCCTTGCGAACGAGCGTGAAGGAAGATCTTATGCTGAGCTTCTCCAAGTGTGTATCACTTCCAGGTTTTGTGCATAAATAAAGTTGGGATTTTCTGCTCATCTTTCTGCCGTTTTCTTTCAATAGGATCTTATGGAGAAGACTCTTGTTCTTGCTTTGGCAACTGGCAACAAAAAGTTCAGCGCATCTCTATGTAAACTCTTTGAAAGTTATGCTGAGATATTGGCCAGCCAAGGGCTTCTTACAACCGGCAATGAAGTACTTGAAAGTTTTGGATTCTGGTGGCTTGTCACCTGAACTTTCTATATTACGTGATCGTATTTCCCTTTCTGCAGAACCTGGTGCGTATGCAGTAGTAAATTTGATTTATTTATTGAGAACTGAATTCTGATGATACAATTAGCGAATTTTATACTGCATCTGCAGAGACTAACACTGCAGCTTCAGCAACATTCAACCTCAAAGCACCATACCATATAATCAGGTCTCATTCTTTTTTGGCCTGCAACTGTCTTTAAACTGGGGCCTGGATATCTCTGTGGACAACGTACCTTAACATATATTCTTCTGTGACGTAGGAGCCAACGCAGGCGAACATTATCAGTAACCCATATGATAATCAGTATCAACAACCATACACTGATTCTTATGTTGGAGGATATGTGCCCCCAGCTTCATATCCACCCATGCAACAAGCAACCATGTTTATGCCTCATCAAGCTCAGCCAGCACCGCAGGTTCCTGAATTTTTGGCTTTGTTGCATTTCCTTTTACCCATTCTTAGTTACACCATCATGCATAACTGGTCACCATAATCAGGCAGTTTTCAGATTTCTAGATCAGGAGTTTTTTCCGTTTATTTTATAGGGTATTAGTCAAGTTTTTGAGATAGGAATACATCATCTGGATTATTTACGTTGAGGCTAAATGCCTGGTTCTTTAATAATCCCCGAAAATATACTCCTCAAAGCCGAAAAAATATACAACCTCTTTAATGCCATATACGGAAAAGGGGATAATCTAGACCTTTGCTTGAGTTCGGTTCTGTAAAAATCTTTATCTTAGAGGTCGTGAGAAAAGTTTGTAACTGGGGAGAACTGTTTTGTTTGTTATGTATAGGTTTCTTGGCCAATTTCTTGACAAACGTGTGTATATGCAGCCATCATATCCTCCGGCACCTGCAAGCAATGCTCAGGCATCCATGAGAACTACTTTTGTTCCTTCAACTCCCCTGCACTGAAGAACGCAGACCATTATCAGCAGCCAACCATTGGTTCTCATTCATTCACTGTATGTTTTCTTTGACCCAATCCCACTGTGTTTGAATTTTCCCGGCACTTTTAAGTTCGATTAATCTAACAGATATGTGATCAGGGACCATCTCACAATGCATACTCCGTTCCTCCTGGTCCTGTTCATATGTATCTTCTGGCCTTCACAAATTGGGGCAATTTTCCTAACCCCATGATGCCCCAAAGTAGTTGCTCCAGGAGCTGGACCATAGGATTTACACCTATGTCAACTCCAGGAGTTGCTCCAAGATCTGTTATAGGTGCTGTGCAACCAGCAAGTCCTCCAGCACAGCATGCAGCTGCGCAGGCAGCCCCTGCCCCTGCCAGCTCCGCCACCAACTGTTCAGACTGCAGATACTTCCAACGTCCCAGGTATTGTACAACGTGACATTAGCAACCATTTGTCTGTTCTGTTCTCTGACATAAAAAAAACAAATGGTCATATATATTGTGATACTTGATCCAGCCCACCAGAAACCTGTGATCGCAACATTGACAAGGCTTTTCAATGAGACATCGGAAGCACTAGGGAGGCGCACGTGCAAATC
>CAJHQP010009358.1:0-22752 GCA_905132765.1 Moricandia arvensis
ATTGAAATAGAGTTTTATTGCTCCCTTTCTTAAGAATGTGGGGTGAGTGAACTCCACTTGAATTCCCCACTTGATAAGTACGGTACTTCGCTCCTTGAGCTTTATCAACCAGGTACATGCACACTGCTATGGGCTGATTCATAGCTACCCAACGAAGGTAACTGTTCTAACCCTTGTGAAGCTGATCCATAGCTTCCCAACTAGAAAGGTAAACTGTTCA
Source organism: Moricandia arvensis (assembly GCA_905132765.1). Taxonomy (NCBI): domain Eukaryota; kingdom Viridiplantae; phylum Streptophyta; class Magnoliopsida; order Brassicales; family Brassicaceae; genus Moricandia; species Moricandia arvensis. The sequence goes on from CAJHQP010009358.1 coordinate 221, forward strand.
CTCCACGCCTTGGGCTGATTCATAGTTAACATTCAATCAGCCTGACTCTAACACCTGACTTCTTGTCAATGTAGTTCTCTGATGGCCATCTGTTCTAATACCAAGTTGTTCTGTCCTTGTTGTGTGCTTTCTTTGAACCGGTTTATGATGTGAGTGAGGCAATGGACGACTTGATCTTCCCGGATTGCTCATCATTTAACCTCCCTCCTCAAATACTACCCCTCTTAAGCTTGATCCAGAGAAGTATAGATGAAGGGGAACCAAGCTTGGAAGTGAGCAATACGACTTAAAACCAGGAGCGCAATCACCCCTACAGCTTGCGCTTAAGCCAACCAGTTTCTCCTTGAATCTTTTTCTCCCTTGGTTTGGACCACCGGTCCTCACTCATGACTAGGTGGATTTTTGGCCCTCCTTGTGTGTCCTACTGAACCAGGAGCTCAACAGGTCCAAAACGGCTGCGCTTTATTCAACCCGTTCTAAACATTCCTTTCTTCTCCTTGTGCGTTCTTGAACCAGGACCAACAACCTTCAATGGCATGTGTTCTTATAACCGGTTCTTCTCTCCAAAATGGTCAGGAAATATACTCATGTTAGGCCTGGATTAACAGGAATTTACATCATGTTAGGCCTCTTGAACAGCATGGGCAATACGTCTTCCTCATTTGTTTGGTTTGATGATGGACAGATGACACGCTTGTGTACCTGAAACACCACTCAACTCCAGCAAGAATTAGAGCCATCATTAGGAAAAAGAATCAGAGCTTGATAACTCACCAAGTTTGATCATAAATGATTAACGAGATGCAATGGAATAATCTAAACAATTATTCAGTTCAAATCCATGCAAACCAATCACTAAATGCTCATTGTATGATAACTCATCAGTTACAAGCATCTAGGCTAATTTTATTCACATAATAAAATAACATCCAAGTGACGGGCCTAGATTGGGCCTTCACTGGCTTAGGACTTCGGAAAATTTAGTGGTATTTTTTGAGGAGAGTTCCAATGATCCTATTAGTATCTCTCTTTCATCACATAAGCCTTAGATCTTTAGTTCCTGGTTGTTTCCATCTTAACCCTATTATCAATGGTACCTGAAAAGGTCACAGCTTACATACGGAACAACTCGAGTCAGTAATGAAGTGTTGAGAAAGTAATGAGAAATACCAAGCACGCTCGAATGGAGTTGTTAGGCAGTGAACCTCAACAATGAATTCACACAATTTACGCTCAGTTATCTTAAACAACTTATACCTTTTTAGCACCGTAGAAAGTTACGAACACACCACATGAACTCCTTAAGGCTCAATACACATCTCTAAACAAAGCCAATCTCAACTCAAACACCACTCAATCGTGGAACAAGATTGCAAACAAGCCCCAAAATGCCATGAAACACCTACACATTTGACAAAAATCAAATGAACTCAATTTCACCAATCAGACTAGTGCTTTCATTTTCTCACTTGAATTATTGAGTTTTCCCATAAGTCTTTTCTCTCACCATAAATTCGGCAGAATAAAGTAAATACATAAATTCGAATGTTTGCAAATTACATTTAGCGCGAGTTCATGGAAGCGTCATCAAATAGAACACATTGACACTTGGAATGAAGAGGAAATGGTGTTTTGCGGTAAGCGATAAAACAACATATGTCTACATAAGGAGCGGCGTACAAGCTACGCAGCATTAGGAAGAGAAACTAGGTGATTTATGTGGTTTTTGAGAGATTATTGGTGGCTTTAGGTGTAAGGGGGACTTGAGAAGAGTATGAGGAGCAGCTCTATTGAGTTTGTTATTGTGAGTATGTACGTGTATAGAGGAAGGGGGTGTCTAGGTTAGTGTTAGATCTGGGTGGGTTTAAGAAGTCGGTTTGGTTCAAGATGAAACCGGTTTAGGGGATGGACCTGCTTACCGGTATAGGTATTCGGAGGAGGTTGTCAACGACGTGAGAATGTCGTCTCCGGAGTGGTACACAAGCGAGGTTCTCTCTTCTCTGGTTGGTCTGCGAGCCGACCCAGGTGATCAGTAGAACTTATGTGCACGCTACTCTGCTCCCTTGGAGAGCAGACTTTAGACTAGGCTTATACCGGCTCTAGGTGGGTCCAACTACACTCAAACACAACCAGAAACAATTTCAATAATTCACAAAGACCAACTTAGCTTTGCGTCTCAATCCGCCGAGGCGACTATAGTGTGTCGCTGACGAGGTCGCTCTAGGATGTAGCAACGAGGCAGGTCGCTGTGAGAAGGTCCACTCTGAGGTCCAGTTTTCGTGTCCTGGATTACATGAACTGCGAAGCTAATTTGGATACTCGCTGTGGAGGTCCTCCTGATGCGCGACATACGGTGGCATCGCTGGGAGGGGTCGCTCCAATCATAGCGACTAGTGGGTCGTCGCTCCAGCAGACGTTTTCCTGACTCAAACTCAAGATGTTCCAAAGACCTGACTCATTGTCCTCACAAAAGAACTAAAAACAGAATGAGAAGAAATTTCAAAGAGATATGTCAGGATAGACATGGGATTTCCTCCCAAGTGTAGCTTGTTTTAAGGTTCTCTAGCTTGACTGTGCTCTTGACGATTAGACGGAGGTGGGGATCAGAAAGTGAATTGCAGTTCCGCTTTCCCTGGTTGTTGTGGTTATGGTAGAGCTTAACTATCTGCCTCGTTGACCGTGAGTCCTCTTCATCAGCATCCAAACCTATTGCACCATAAGGCTTTAAATTCCTTAACTTGAATGGCCCTGACCATCTTGATTAAGCTTTCTGGAAACAGGCTTTCAACCTAGAGTTGTAGAGAGAACCTGAATCTCCCTTCTTTGATTCTCTCTCAGGATACTCTGTCGGGAAAGCTTTAGTTTCTCCTTGTAGATCCTCGGTTCTGAACAGCATCCATTCTTATCTCAGCGAGTTCATGCAGTTGAAGAAGATGTTTTTCCTTGGCGCTCTGATGTCAAAGTTCCAGTAACTTAACTAGCCCAAAGTGCTTTGTACTCAAGTCTCTACTGGTAAATGGCACGCTTTCCGCATAACAAGGTTTGAAGGTGCTGGTCCGCCAGAGGAAGTCTTGTAAGCTGTCCTATATAGCCCAAAGTTTGCATATTGTCATCAAGCTTATTAAGGTTTGAAGGCACCAATCCGTTCCACTTAGTCACGCTACACACCCAAGCCGACCCACCTGACGCTAACGAGTCTTTTTCCATAAATGTGGATTGATCTACACTCCTCTGTTCATAAGGACCTCAACTTGAACCAGCGTTGTGAATCACTTTGTGTAGAGGATTGTAAAGGAGGGCTTGTGGGAGTGTTGAACTCATATCCCCTTATTGTTTCACACCATTACCTCATCTCGGAGCATAATTTGGCCTTACTTAGTTCTCTGTGAATTGAAGTGAGAATCCTTCATCATACTCTCCTTCTGGTCAAGGAGTACAGTCTTCTACAAAACTCTCGCGGACTACCTCAATAGTCTCTTGGAACACGCTTGATGGCTTGCTGTTTGTCGGATATCATTTGGGTCTCACGTTAATCTCGGTTTGGCCGATCATGTAGTAGGGCTGCAATAGCTATTCCAACCCAATTGGAGGCATAGATCAACTTAACTACTAGGATGTTATCTAGCATGTTCGCCATTGAGCCAGGAGATAGAAGTGAGATGGTCTCATGAAGACTTGAAATACCTCTGCTTTAAATGCTTCTTTAGTGACCTTCTCTCCTAGAATGGTCCTTCCACGGATATCTTCAGCATTCCTTGCGAACCAGATGAGATGGGTTTGGCCTTCTTCTCTCTTCTATTTTGGACTCCTAACAATCTCACCACTTCAACTTCGGGAATTCGGGTGAATGAGGCATGCTCCTTTCCTCATTTGGTGATATTTCCTCTCTCTTTGCAATGGCAACATTCCATCCCTTGACATTACGACAGTCAGTTGATGGTGTCTTGAACCATATGCGGGAGTTTGGAGCCAACGTAGAGATAATACCAAGTCGCACGCTATGTAGCAGCAACCCTATACGCGATACTTATTGTTAAGAGATATAGAGTCAAAGAGTGTGGCCATTCCTGAAATTATGAGTGAGATATATGACACCGGCAAGATTTGTATGAATCTATGCTCGGAGTGCCTCACGAGTTTTCAGGAGACTGCTGGGAGCTCTGCCTCATAAATCTCTCATACAGTTGAACCAACAATATGAAGATCTATTTACAGGTTAAGAGTATAAAATTACAGCTAGTGCGAGAGGATGAAATAGTTAAGAGGTAAGGCTCATTCGGTCGAAACTATGAAGTGAGTACGTAATGTCAGCGAAGTATTGAAGACGTATGTCGGTTTGTTGAACTTGTCTTTTGGGCTCAAAGGAGCACGAATACGAGAGAACATAAGGTGAAGGATCTCTGTTCGCATCTTTGTATTCTCTCAGTGAGATATGTTGTTGGAGTGTTTTTACAACTGCAACTGTTAAAGGGCTCAATACACCAAGGGGAGCCCTACTGCCCAATACATGAATAAACAATAGAAACAATATAATCAAAGAAACACCACGAGTGCTTAGTTTCTCCTTTCGTATTTTAAGTTCTGGAGTGAGTATGTAGCTAGTCTAAATGGCAAGACGCATTCGTGAACTCTGGCATAGTCATGGGGTCAGATAAAAACTGGATAACTACAAGCTGTCTGCTGAAGCCTATAGGTATAACATGATTCTTGCGCTCTTTCTTGGCAAGTGATGGAGTGACTTCTAGTCCGTACTGGAGGCCTATGCTTCTTACCACTCCGCTGGTGCAACCTAAGCTTCACCGTTAGGTCCTCGCGCACAAGTGTTATTTAGGTGATCTACATTACTCCACATCAGTCTTACACTTCACGATATATAATTATTTTCAACAACTCTAAGAGTGCCTCTCCTTCTTGTCTTCTGTCTCGAGATCAAACTCTTGAAGCAAAATAATCCATCTTGAAAAGATACCCACCTAAAGTGTGTTATTGCATCTGCAAAGATGTTCACTCCTTTCTTCTTTTCTTTGCAAGTCACGTTAAGGCTCATCGTCAATACGCTTCATTTGCGCTGATCATGGTAATATCTCACACAATCATGATCTATTTATCTAGATCCACTAAGTAGCTTCTGAACTTCTCAAAGGCAAAGACAATGGCTAGCATCTCCTTTTCAGTTTGTGGCCACACTTCATCTGGGCGTCATTGAGGGTTTGGCTAGCGTAGTAGATGACATGATCTTGCCATCTTTCTTCTGCCAACACTCCCCCTACAGCGTAGTCGCTGGCATCACACATGATCCCAAAAGGGAGGTTCCAATCAGGTGGCTGAACAATTGGAGCACTAACAAGTTCACTTTTCAGCTTCTTGAAAGCTTCAAGACACTCCTGCCCAAAGAGAAAGGCCTCTTCCTTGCACATAAATCTGGTAAGTGGCCTGGCAATCTTAGAGAAATCCTTGATGAACCTTCTATAGAAGCCAGCATGCCCCAAGAAGCTCCTGATATCCTTTACTGACTTTGGCGGGGCTAAACCCACCATCACATCAATCTTGGCCCTTGTCTATTTCGATCCTCTTCTCTGAATCTTGTGGCCTAGCACAATCCCTTATTTCACCATGAAGTGACACTTCTCCCAATTCAGCACCAGGTTGGGTGTCTTCACATCTCTATAGGACCCTGCACAAATTCGACAAATAAGCAGGAAACGAAGATCCATAGACGAAAAGTCATCCATGAACACCTCCACAACATCCTCAATTAGATCAGAGAAAGATTGACATCATGCACCTTTGAAAGGTAGCTGGAGCATTACACAACCCAAATGGCATCCTTCGATAGGCAAAGGTACCATAGGGGCATGTGAATGTCATTTTCTCTTGATCATTGGGATGTATGGGTATCTGGAAAAACCCGAATAACCATCAAGAAAATAGTAGAATGGATGTTTAGCAAGTCTCTCAAGTATCTGATCAATAAATGGTAATGGAAAATGATCTTTTCTAGATGCAGAGTTCAGTTTTCGATAATCAATACACATCCTATGACCAGTGATAGTTCTTGTTGGTATCAGTTCATCCTTGTCATTTTTAACAACGGTGATACCACCTTTCTTTTGGAACCACATGCACAGGAGATACCCATTTAAAATCTGAAATAAGATAGATCACACCAGCATCTAAGAGTTTAAGAATCTCTTTCTTTACAACATCTTTCAAGTTAGGATTTAAACTTCTTTGATGCTCTATAGATGTCATTGATTCATTCTCAAGATGTATCCTATGCATGAACAAAGTAGGTGATATCCCTTTGATATCATCAAGTGAGTAACCTATTGCCTTTCTAAATCTTTTAAGTGTTGTTAAAAATTCAGATAGTTGAGATTCAGTAAGTTCACTACTCACCAATGACAAGATATGTTTCATTGGTGTTGACATGAAGAAATCATGGATCCCTAAAACATGGTTCCCAAAATTATGGACCTTGTTTATGGGAGCTCATGAATTCATGGATCCTTAAAACATGGTTCCCAAAATCATGGACCTTGTTTATGGGAGTTCATGAATTCATGGACCTTGTTTATGGAAGATGTCTTTTGTATTCTCTATATATTACAATGTATTTGCAAAGAAATGAATCAAGAAATAAGTTTCTCTCCTTCTTATTTTTATTTGTTTCTTGAGTGTTCTTGAGTGTTCTTGAGTGTTCATACTCTTTCTCTTCATAAATCATCAATTCTAACATGGTATCAGAGCATTAAGCTCCTACTTCATTCCGCAAACCCTTCTCTATCCTTCTCTTTTATTCAGCAAAGCTTTTATGTTATTCTCATTCCGCAAATCATTAAAAATGGAGAAGGAAAACATAATTTCCGTGACCCTTGAGGGTCCTAATTATCTCTCATGGTCAAGAGTGGCCAGAATCACCTTGGGATGTCATGGACTTTGGGACAGCCATATCATGAAGGCTGGAACTTCAAAGAGGATGGCTGAAGAAGATAGATACGTGAACAACCACAACCAATGGGTTTCAAGAAGACCAACAAGCTCTGGCTCTCATCTGTAACTCCTTGTCAAAACCAATCCTGAAGATCAATTCTCACATCAAAACCGCCCAAGAGACTATGGGAGAGTCTTCAAACCGCTTATGGGTGTTTATGGGAGAGTCTCCAAACCATCTATGAGAACGACCGGTTCCTCAGCTTTCTCCTACACCTAGACTCATCATTCAACACACTGATAAATAATTTCTTTACTGGAAGAAAGATTTCATGCCCTAGATGATGGTGATCCCTCTCAAAGGCCAGCCGGATAAATGTAAACCCAAGGAGCATCAAGCAATTCAAGGGAGAACCATGTATTCTGCTCACATGGGTGATTCAACTGAAGACATGTGGAGAAATCAAGTTGGTACAACCTCATCTGATGATTTTGTGACCAGAAAAGACGTCAATTCCTTTATCTGGAGCACTGTCTTGGCTCTCATTGCTTCCAAGAAGGCTGGTACACATTCTCTTGACTCTAAACCTATCATAATAGATTCAGGAGCAAGCCATCACATGATTTGTGATAGGAACTTGATTAGTAATATCCAGCCTGCCGTAGGGAATGTAGTCATAACAAATGGTGATAAGGTGAAGATAGAAAGGGATAGGGAACCTTAAAGTGTTTGATAAGGAATCTACTGCCTTGTATATGCCTGGATTTTCATCTAACTTGTTATCAGTAAGAAGGGCTACGATTGATTTGGGCTGCCAAGTTGTGTTCAGACCAGATGAAGTTGAGTTTCAAGACCTGAAGACAGGAAAGGTCATTGGAAAAGGGCACAACCATCAGCAGATGTATCATCTTGAGAGGAATATGGTGCCAGAATCATCTATGCCTCACTGCCTGGCTAGCACCGTTAATGGCGCTTGAGAACACAATATGGCATGCCAGATTGGGACATCCCCATACAAGAGCTCTAAACCTGATATTCCCTGGAGTGGTGTCTAAGAATGAAGAGTGTGAAGCCTGCATATTGGGGAAGCATTGTAGGACAGTCTTTCCACGGTCTGGCACCACCTATGAGAGTTGCTTTGACTTGGTTCACTCTGATGTATGGACGGCTCCATGTGTGTCAAGGGAGAATCACAAATACTTTGTCACCTTCATTGATGAAAAATCCAAATACACTTGGTTGACACTGATTCAGTCCAAGGATAGGGTGTTAGAACGCCTTCAAGAATTTCCAAGCTCATGTCTCCAACCACTTCAATGCCAAGCTGAAGATCCTCAGATCAGACAATGGTGGAGAATACACAAGTCATGCATTCAAACAGTACCTGGCTCAACATGGAATTATTCATCAAACAAGCTGCCCATATACTCCTCAACAAAACGGAGTTGCTGAAGGGAAGAACAGACACCTGATGGAGGTAGCCAGATCAATGATGTTCCACACCAATGTTCCAAAAGATTCTGGAGTGATGCGGTGGTGACTGCTACTTATCTGATCAATAGGACTCTAACTCAAGTCCTCAAAGATCTATCACCGTTTGAAGTCCTTAACCAGACCAAGCCAGCTTTGGACCATTTACGGGTGTTTGGATGTCTCTGCTTTGTGCTGATACCAGGGGAACAGAGAAACAAACTGGATGCCAGGAGCACAAAAGCGATGTTCATTGGCTACTCTCCAACACAAAAGGGGTATAAGTGCTATGATCCAGTAGCCAGAAAAGTTTTAATATCAAGGGATGTGAAGTTTGTGGAAACAAAGGGATATTATGAGGTGAAGAATTGGGATGATCTGAGGGACTTACCGCAATCAGAAAGAGCCACAAACCTCAGAATCATTTTGGAGAACTTCGGCATTGGCATGTCTCCAGCAACTCAAGAAACAAGAAGGAATATCCCTGAAGCTACTGCACCTGTTCCAGAAGCTGTAGTTGAAGAAGATGTGATTAATGAAAATGAAAAAATTGCCCATCCTGACCCTGAAAGGGGGAATCAACAAGAAGCTCATGATCAGGATGAGACCAAATCAGAATCAGTTCCTGAGACTCAAGATCAAGTTCCAGAAGAAACAAATGAGGCAGCACCTGATCAGATATAGCCTTTGCGAAGGAGCACAAGAATCAGGCAACCGAAAGTCTACTTCAATGCTAAAGCTGTGGCACATCCAGTGAGTGCAGTATGCTCGCTTGCTCAATATCCAGAAGAACATCAAGTCTTCATTGGAGAATTGGATCAAGAGTACATCCCAAACACCTATGAAGAGGCCAATGCAAGACAAAGAATGGAGAGAGTCTGTTGAAGAAGAGATCAATGCCATGATCAAGAACAACACCTGGTATGAGACTGAGCTTCCAAGAGGGAAGAAAGCCGTGACCAGCAGACTCTTGCATACCATCAAGTATCTTGCAAATGGAAAGCCAGAAAGGAAGAAAACCAGACTGGTAGTAAGAGGATACACACAAGTGTATGGAGAAGATTATCTAGACACGTTTGCACCAGTAACGAAGCTTCATACAATCCGGATACTCATCTCATTGGCAGTGAACCTAGAGTGGGATCTTTGGCAAATGGATGTAAAGAATGCTTTTCTACAAAGGTGAACTAGAAGATGAAGTGTACATGAGACCACCTCCGGGAATGAAAGAGATGGTAAAGCCAGGAAATGTCCTCAGACTCAGAAAGGCGATCTATGGCTTGAAGCAATCACCAAGAGCTTGGTACCACAAACTAAGCACTACATTGAATGGAAGAGGATTTGTGAAGTCTCAGCGGATCCACACACTCTTCACTCTCACCAGCAAGTCCGGGATTATTGTGATCCTAGTCTATGTGGACGACATCATCATTACTGGTAGTGACAAGGAGGGGATCAGTGCCACCAAGACATTCTCAAGACCTGCATTTGACATCAAGGATCTAGGTGAACTGAAGTACTTCCTCGGGATTGAGATGTGCAGATCAAAGGAGGGGTTGTTCATGTCCCAAAGAAAATATACTTTGGATATTCTAAAGGAGGCAGGAGATCTTGGAAGAAGACAAGCCAAGACACCACTTGAAAGAAGGCTACAAGACACTGCGAGAGGGGGAGTATGAAGATTCTCCATTTGAAGATGTTCAAGCAATATAGGAGAATTGTTGGAAAGCTGATCTATCTAACCATTACCCGGCCAGATGTTTTGTTTTGCAGTAAATCAGGTGAGCCAGCACATGCAAAATCCCAAGGTTCATCACTGGAACATGGTGGAGAGAATCCTAAGATACTTAAGGGAGGCTCCGGGTCAAGGCGTATGGATGGCTTGCAACAGAAACACTGAGGTTGTTGGATACTGTGATGCAGATTGGGCTGGAGACAGAACAGACAGAAGATCAACTACCGGCTATTGCCACATTCATTGGAGGAAATTTGGTTACATGGAAGAGTAAGAAGCAGAAAGGTTGTGTCTTGCTCAAGTGCAGAAGCAGAGTATAGATCAATGAGGAAATTAACCAGTGAACTCATCTGGATAAAGAGTCTTCTAGGCGACTTGGGATTGAGATCACCAACCCCATGACCATGCATTGTGACAACCAAGCCGCAATACACATTGCGTCCAATTCAGTCTTCCATGAGAGGACAAAACACTAGAAGTAGACTGCCACAAGGTAAGACAAGCAGTAGAAGCAGCAAGTGATCCTCCCATGCTACACAAGGAGTGAAGATCACTGGCGGACATCTTCACCAAGGCGGCCAGCAGCAAAGTTTGTGAGTCCATTCTTCCAAGACTAGGACTCATAAACCTTCCATGTCAGTGATCCCTCACCATGGAGTGTTCTACTCTTTTTCCTTTGCTTGGTTTTTATCCTAAGTGGTTTTTTCCCAAGTAAAGGTTTTAATGAGGGAATACTTCATGGCTTTCCAAGCCTTGACTTGTTTCATATGGTCAAGCTTGAGGGGGAGTGTTGACATGAAGAAATCATGGATCCCTAAAACATGGTTCTCAAAATTATGGACCTTGTTTATGGGAGCTCATGAATTCATGGATCCTTAAAACCATGGTTCCCAAAATCATGGACCTTGTTTATGGGAGTTCATGAATTCATGGACCTTGTTTATGGAAGATGTCTTTTGTATTCTCTATATATTACAATGTATTTGCAAAGAAATGAATCAAGGAAATAAGTTTTCTCTCCTTCTTATTCTTATTTGTTCTTGAGTGTTCTTGAGTGTTCTTGACGTGTTCATACTCTTTCTCTTCATAAATCATCAATTCTAACAATTGGGTCAATGAATGACTACCTTACACCTTGGGGAAGAGGTTTTAGCTCCACTTTAGGTGCTTTGAGCTCGCTCCAGTCATCTTCCTTGACATCCTCGTGTTGATTGACCAAGGCTTCTTGATGAGTCGCCTTTGGTAGTGCCTCGTACTGCTTCTTCACTAGTAACACTCTTGTGCGAATCCAACATCAACCCATAAGCAATGCTCTCAGCATTCTCAATCACTTCGACCCCTCTATCTATCGTCAGGGCATGCTGTAGAGGGTCCTCTAGTGATATCTCTTCAAGGAGCTCATCAGCAAGAGCATCCATCTCTTCAATGTAGAAGATTTGTCCTTGGACAGTTGGTTTCTTCATGATCTCCTTGATGTCAAAGTGTAGCGTGTGCCCTTTTCTCAGCTGTAGATCAATCGTACCATCCTTCACATTAATAATAGCTCCAGCTGTGGATAAAAACGGCCTTCCAATGATCAAAGGATCTTGAGCTTCCTCCCCCTTCTCAAGCACCACAAAATCTGTAGGGATCTCATAGTTTCCAACCTTCACAGGGAGGTCTTCCAAGACACCCACAGGGTACTTCACTGAACGATCAGCCAAAACCAGGGAGAGTCTACACTTCTTGTATTGAGTGAAACCCAGCTTCTTCGCAACAGACAACGACATCAAGCTGACACTAGCTCCCGAATTGCAGAGACTTCCTTTCAAATACCATAGGTCCAAGAGAACATGGCAATGTGAAGCATCCTGGATCCTCTAACTTCTTAGGAACAACAAGCCTCTGGATGATAGCACTGCAACTCATGAGTAAGGATCATCATACCCTCCATCTCTTTCTTCTTGTAGCTACAACATCTTTCAGGAACTTGCTGTATTGAGGAACCAGCATGAAAGCATCAATGATGGGCATTGTGATTTGAACTTCACTCATTTGCTTCTCAAACATAGCCTTGTATTTCTCTAGCAGCTGCCTCTTGAATCTTCCAGGGAATGGAAGTTTGGGTTCATAAGGAGGAGGGACAAAAGGTTTCTCATTTGTTGGAGCAGCAACTTCACCATCTTTAATTGACTTCTTCTCTTCTCCAACCTTGCCTTTACCCTTTGCTTCTACAATCTTCTCTAAAATCTCATCATTGATCTTCTCATCAACAATCACAACTTCATCATCTATGTTGACGGCCACCCCTCACCTAGTTTCTCAGCATCCTTGGTGAGAGCTTTAGGAGATAGTTGTTTCCCACTCCTGAGTGTGACAGCCTTCATAGTTTCCTTGGGATTCTGCTCAGATTTTCCTGGTAGTGACCCTTGTTGGCGACTCTGGTTAGAGCTCATTGAAGCAAACTAGTTTTCCAAAGCTTTGAACTTGTTGTTGAGCTCATTGTAGCTTCCTTCAATCTTGGCATGCAAGTTCTTTAGCTCATAGCCAACATGTTTCTCACTTCTATTCTGAGACTCCAGGATCTGTTTCAGTAGAGTTTCAGTGTTGTTTCCCTGAGGAACAGAGGTGGAAGGGTTAGCTTGTTGTGGAGAAGATTGGTTCCCTTTGTTGGAGAAACCAGGTGGAGGTTGCTGAGACTGGTAGTTGCCCTGTTGGCTGTTCTTATTCTGATATCCTCCTTGTTGGTTGTTGGGATAAGATTTATGTGGGTAGTTGTACTGGAAGTTAGGCTCTTTTTTGTACCAACTACCGTTGTTGTTTATGAAACACAACTCTTCTTGTCCTTCCAAGCCATCAACCTCATTGACTGTAGGTGGTCCTTCCTGCTTTGTGTTACCCACAACTTTCACTTGTTCTTGTGTGGCCTTTTCAGCAATGAGGAGGTCGATCTTATCTTCCAAAGCTTTGATCTCCTTCCTTGTCTGCTTGTCGTCACCCCTACTGACTCTGTCGTGTTCTGCACTGTAGACTGCATCACTCTTCACCATGTTGTCAACCAGCTCCTCTGCATCTTCCTCAGTTCTACCCAAAAAGAACCCATTGCTTGCAGTGTCCAATCTGGCTCTGTACTTAGGAAGAGCACCTCTGTAGAACGTGCTAAGCAAGCTCTCCTTAGTGAAACCATGGTGTGGGCACTTGGACTGGTAGCCTTTGAATCTCTCCCAGGCTTCACTGAATCCTTCCAAGTTCTTTTGCTGGAAACTAGAGATCTCGTTTCTCAGCTTGGCAGTTCTGGAGGAAGAGAAGAATTTCTCCAAGAATGCTCTCTTGCACTCATCCCAAGTAGTGATGGTGTCACTGGGTACAGTCTTCTCCCACTGACGTGCTTTATCCCCCAAAGAGAAAGGGAAAAGCTTGAGCTTGAAAGTGTCTTCGGACACACCATTGGTTTTTGACAAACCACAGTAACTGTCAAACTTGTCCAAGTGATCAAATGGGTCTTCTACAGGCAAGCCATGATACTTGTTGTTCTCTATCACATTGAGGAGTCCAGGTTTGACGTCAAAGTTGTTGGCTTCCACTGGTGGAGCACGGATGCCCAACCTCTGACCATTAACATTTGGACGGTCATAAGCACCAATGGCGCGAGCTTGTCTGGGGTGGGTGAATTGGCCCTTGTGGTCCATTGTTACCACCTTGTGGTAGAGGGTTGTTATTGGTGTTTCCGTTTGGTGGATCCATGTCAATATTCAACTCTTGTGGCTGAGCTTGTTGCTCTTCTTGTCTTCTCTGTCTTGAGATTGCTCTTTCGTAAGCCCTGATATCTGGAACTCGTGGAACTAGGTTTGTTGTGTCCTTGCTCCTCAAGTTCATATACCTGAAATATCAAAAGAGATGAAGACAGAGAATCAGTAACGAAATAAAAGTAAAATGACTTAGTCTCAAGCAAGTGACTAAATCTCAATGTTCTAATCGACTCAGAATTTGGCAACGGCGCCAATTTGATGTTAGGAGTTTTCAAGGCTCCTAAGGCAAATGTTGTAGTATAAAAGATTGTCGAACCAGTTCTGAGAGATATAAAAGCACCGAGAATGCAAGTACTAGCTTAATCTAAGTGCGATCATGTGATTGATTGGGTTTTGAATTACTACTAAGATTGAAATGCAATAACAAAACACTAAACGCGATAAATTAAATAGCTTGACAATTAAGATAAAGAGAACTCATGGGTAAAGGGAATTAGACCTTGGGTGAACAATTAAACTATCAACCTTAAGCCTAGACACAATTCTAAACAAACTCTATGTCTAGATGAATGTTCATTTACTAACATAACTCAAGCATCAAATGTCTTCGGTTGAATGTTATGGAAGTAATCATTAAGAATAAGTCTACTAGCCATTTTAACACCTTTAACAACAAGTGTCCTTGGTAAAGAATGTTAAAAGCTTAGGAGAGTCGACTCAGGCATTTCATCAAACACCTTGTGGGTGGGAAATGCCTAAAGATCAACCCTTGAGTGGCCAACTCAAAAGATGCATTACGATTACTCTACTAGCAAGGAACAAGAGAAATCTACACTAAGACATCCTAGATCTAGCCTAATCACCCTTAGTCTCCCTAACCCATGAATTCAAAGGTGGTCTACTCACTAATCATCATGATTCCTCTTAAACCCATTCTGGATTCAAGCTTAATCATGTAGATGGTGGAATAAACAAGTAATCAACAACAGAATAAAGAAACAATGATCTAGAAGATGAACTTTCCGAAAGGTTTTTCTGTATTTCTTCAAGAACAAAAGATAATCAGCCTCCAACGGCTTACAGAGGTACTTAAACTTAGGTTTAGAAAATGTGAAACAACGAAACAAAATGACCAAAAGGTCCCTAAAATAACTTGAGTTTCGTCTGAACAGGGACACGCAGCGACTTGGTCACATCGCTCCGGAGGGGTCGCTGCGGGTGCTTCTCTTCTTGTCTTGATCTGCGAGAGACCTCCTGCTGTCGCTCTGAAAGTCGCTCCAGTTGGGAGCGACCTGGTGTGGTCGCTGTGGAAAGGTCGCTCCACGGGTCTTCCACATGCCTCAGAGTGACATGACGCCGAGCGACCATCGTACCTCGCTGCAGAGGTCGCTGTGGGTGGGAGCGACGTGCTGAGGTCGCTCTGGCACGTAGTCCCATCTCCACTTGTCTTATGATCACCTTTGACTCCCTTTTTAGCTCCAAAAGCCTCCAACCATCTTCAAGAACTCCAAGGATACTCCAATACCTTATAAGAACTCATGTATGCAAAATGCAACCTAGAAATGACTAAATCCCATTCTATATGTTCAAAATGCATATGGATGAATGGATAAAACAATGGAAATATGCAAGACATCATTAAGTCTTCTCAGAAGTCTTCTAATGTCGTCTTGTTAGAAGACTTATAATTAAATTATATGGGAAGTCTTCTAACAAGAAGACGTTAGAAGACTTTCCAGAAGATTTAATTAGAAGACTTATAATTAAGTCTTCTGAGAAGTCTTCTAATGTCTTCTTACCTAGAAAACTTATACTTAAAGTTTTATGGGAAGTCTCTAACAAGAAGACGTTAGAAGACTTTCCATAAGACTTATAAATTAAGTCTTCCTGGGAAGTCTCTAATGTCTTGTTATTAAAAAGACTTATAGTTAAGTTTTATGGGAAGTCTTCTAACAGAAAGCGTTAGAAGACTTTCCAGAAGACTTATAATTAAGTCTTATATGAAGTCTTCTTGTTAGAAAACTTATAATTAAGTCTTCCATCTTTATTAAATTTTTCTTCTAATGTCATCTAACTTGTTATATTCTTATAGACAAACATAGAACATCAAAGGTCAAAAATTAACCCAGAAGACTTCCCCTCTGTCACTAGAAAGAAACATTAAAAATCATATTTGATAACCTCTAAATTATCACGAATAAAATTATGGATTTCATTCAGGACCCCAAATATTGTCTAAAACACATGAATTAACAATAAAATTTTAAATTTCATTTTAAATTTGAAGAAAATGAAGGTTTATTATACATTGTTGTAGTAGACTTTCGTGGAAGTCTTCCAACTTTTATTTGTTGACAAAAATATTTAGGAAGACTTCTAGAAAAGTCTTCCTGGATAAACAGGTTAGTTTTGCAATTGAATCAATCTGTGTCAGAAATATGACTTTCTCGAGAAGACTTACGGTAAGTCTTCCAACGAAAGACTTCCGTGGAAGTCTTCTCGCGAGAAAAATCTGGGTAAACTATTCGATTCATACCTTATACCCACTGAGAAAACTTTCTTAGTTGTCCAAGCACAAAAAATTTTACCAAGACAGCTACTAAATCGTTAATGACCAGGAATCATGAGCTTGAATGGCTATATGAACCTTAAAAACTTTAGATGATATAAAGAGAAATTGAGAAATTATGGATAAGATATGAGATAAAATGAGTGAAAATCGATTTTTTATGCATTAAGAGCTTCATTATTGGTTGTACATGGTTGTTGGGTGAATTGTTTGGTTGTACATGCAATAAGTCTTCCAGTGATATTTTTCGTGAATAATGAGAACTTCTGGGGTGAATAGGGCAAGTAAAAATTCCAAAAAACAATAAGGGTTAGTTTTGTGTTTGACTTCAAGTTTTGAGTCAATTTTGCAAAACAGCCCTTTTCACTATAACATATATACATTATATTTAAAATTAATTTAAAGGTAATTAAATTTAAAACTACTTTAAAGGTAATTTTTAGAAATATCATAATTTGTAATTTTTGTTTTTGAAACAAAATAATTATACTATATTATATGTTATATACACCGTAATACATTAGACATGTCAATTTCACTAGTAGAATATACATGGTCCAAATAGAATTGGACATTGTTACTTGCTACTTGGCTTGTACTCGTAACTTGCCTTATACTCACCTCGGATCAAGTACTTGGAGTTGTCAAATCAAGCAACAACTTAATAAATTTTATTGCTTGCAAATCCGAATTAAGTATCAAGTATCGTTTTTTAAAAATACTTTCCTTGGTACTTGTCCCGTTAATTGTTACTCGTTAATTTTTTAAGAAAATAATTATTATATGCTACAAAATACTTATACTTGTTTAAAATTATTTTTTACGCGTTAAAAGTACTTGTTACTCATTTTATGTATTTTTATTTCAAATACTTATAAGTAATTAACTATTAGGCTTATTTGCCAAATAACCAAGAAAAGAAAAAGAAATTAGATTTTGGAGAGAGAGTATAGAGAGATAGGAAGAGAAACTAGGAGAGAAGGGGGGAGGTTTTAGTTAGTTTGTGAATTTATGTCTTTTATGTATATAGGGTGCAATTTCTGTTAACTATTTTATAGATAAGTATTTGAATTTTGGTAAGTAACAAGTCAAGTAACAACTCAAGTCAAATAACTTGCAAAAACTAATTTTTTTTCTCCGATTATTTGATTTAAACTAGCCAAGTACAAGTACTAATCAAACTACTCAAACGAGCCAAGCCAAGTTGCAAGTACCCAAAAATTAGCAAGTACTTGACTTGTACCCAATCCCTAGTCCGAATGACAACATGTGAAACAACTGCAGTGCGGTCCTAATAGTAACAAAAACATATAAATACATAGATATATTGTAGAGATATTTGTTACTATTAGTTGCGGCGTAATGCTGTTTGTAAACATTAGAAGCCATAGGAAATAGAAAAAAATAATGAGCGATGGGAGGAGAGGTTGGAAGTTTGTGAGATTGGATATAAAGTCTAGGTACTAAGGGAGCTAAAGGAGGAAGAAAGAAAAAACCATTCTATTGTGGGAAGCTTTAACGAACAATAGAGATTTTGTAACTAAGTATCTGAATTATAGGAAATTGCGCTAAATATTTTCTGAATAGAACTTTAGTAAAATATTTTATTTGAACTAGATTAATAAACAATGAATGTAAAGAGTACAAAACGATTAAATGAAATGGATAATACATCTCCCAAAGAGTATTCTAAGTATCAATTATTATATTTGTAACTAGATTTTTCACTCGCGCTACGCGCGAGTTTGCGTTAATATTTAGTTTATAATAGTTTTAAAAATTATAATCTATAATGATTTATATATGTTTCCTATAAAATGTATTCAACATATGATTTGTTATTTTCATATTTAAGATCTTTATAAAATTATACCATTTAAAATAAATATTGTTAGTATCTTTTAGTTTGTATGTAAATGTAAAAGTCACATTTATAATCATATTTCTTTTGTTTACTAAATTATTTTTTTGATCATTCGATGCTTATTATATTAACTGCTACTAATAAAAATTTATAATACATATTTTTTTCTATTCTTCTATTTGAATTACATAAAGAATTAGTTATCTGCACAATGTTTATCTTTACCTTGTACTTTAAAAAGATTTTAATGTTTACTATTATTATATATTTAATATGTGCTTATCTATATTTGAATACTCTTGTTTAATTTTTTACATATCTAGTAATATAATATTCAAATTTTTTAATCATAATATATTTTTATTAAATTTAAACTAATAATTTCAAAATTAACTAATATTAAACATATTTGTTATATAACATTTATCAACTTGGCTAACAATATATAAATATAAATATTAGATTCATATTCTACTCGATCTAAATAAATTAATAATATCGGAGTTATGATATTTTATATGTTCATAGATACTATTTAGATTGTAAAAATTTTAAAATTTTATTGCTTTTAGTTTGTTATCAACTATCCTTAGATAATGTATCCTTCAACTGATGAATCTCTATTGAATATTCTTCATATTATTTGTTTGTTGTCGCTTATACTATACTTAATGTCATTATTTTTATGAATATTATTACATATATTAAAAGATATTTATAAATCTCTTTAGAGATTTCTTTTACATATATGTTATTTAAATTTTTATTAAACTATATTTTTCAATAGAATTCATGCAAGATAATCTTTAGTTTTATGTTATGTTGATATCTTCATTAAATTTTCATAAGCATGAATTATATAATTTTTTGGTGAATTAGATTAGAGACTTACGAAGAGTCCACCATACTTTCATTTATTTTTAGTGATTTTTTTTCCAGAAAATATTGCAAATTACCCAAGTTTAGATTTGATTCATAATAGCCCTATTTGGTTAGATTCTATGAATATTAGAGCATCTCCAATGGTGTTACCCACCATTGGAGTCCTTAAGATTTTTTTTTTGATTTTTTCAGATTTAAAAAAAAAAGGAAAAAAATATATCAACTAATCGCGTACCACCACGTGTTACGGGGGCCCGCAAAACAATGTAAGGATCAGTACTTACGTAGGAGTTTTTAAGAATTAATTCTTAACTTTTTGTGGGGTTCATTGATTATTTAATTATTTTTCCCTAAGGATTCCCCCTTAACGACTCCAATTGCGGGTGCTCTTAGGATTACATTTTTTTAAAAAAAGTATTTTTTGTGAAAACATAATATAGTAGTTTTATTAAAAATCGAATGCTCAGTGACTAAATAAATACATTAATTCTTTTATTGAAATGGAAAATCTAACGTTTTTATTATTTTTATTATTTATAGAACTTTTTTCTCTAACTTTTGAGGAAAATAATAATCATATATGTCAAGATAGTGATGACACTTTTATTCTCTAGTTTCTAATTTTCAATCACAATCCATAAAAACATATCTTATCACTTTTGTTGGTAAAATAAATTAGAAACTTATAAGAAGTTATCATGTAGCTTATTTTGTTGTTAATGATCACTATTGTTTTTTTATTTTGTAAATTACACGGACTTTTTAGGTTTTGTCTCATAATATCTTACTTACTTAAATTATAACAAAAGAATGTGTCAAAATAGAATAAATATTGCTTCCAATATTTATAAATTGATAATAAATAAATAACTAATTTTTTTAATTTTTTTTATTGATAGGGGTGCATTTTAAATTTATAAGTAAATAGACTGCTTAACAATAATGTCTTCCATAAGTAAATGTATCTTATTAGCCATTTGAATCATAGATCAACTCAACATTTCATAACGTCGAACCATTTGTTCCTCCTCGTGAAGTTGCCTGGTGGGTCCTTGTTGTTCCCTTAATAACTTATGCTCTCAGTTTTAGACTGGTTTGGTAAATATTATGATTTGGGTAGTTTTAAATAGAATGATTTTAATGTCCTAACTTTTTTTATTAATTTTTATTGTAATAAGAAATTTTTTTCTTCTTATCACTCTTTCTTGTGGTTGCTCATTCCATTGTTGCTATTCTATATAAATATTGTTTGGAGATTCCAATAATTTTGGTAATGTTTACATTTTTAGAAATAGCAAATTAAAAAAAGTAATTTTGTTATAATATAATTAGTTGTTTTAAATCTTATGTATTACTTTCAATGGTATATAACTCAACTTTTATATAGAACACTCTTAATGATTTATAGCATCAAATTACATACAGTAAATATAATTTGTGAATATTTCAATAACATATAACCTAAACTTTAAAAACCACATGTTTTAAAATATATATAGCTAAAAATGTTGGAAATTATTGTATTTTAAATATAATTATAATTGTTAATTATTTTATGATTATTTTCGAAATATATAATATATTAAGTTAAATTCTATATAATGCTTTTATTTTTGTAATTTTACCATTTTTTATATTGATTTATATTTTATTTTGAAATAAACGATATTGGTAATATTAATATTTTTAGAAATAGTAAATTAAAAAAATAAATTGTCATATTTTGATTGGTGGTTACACATCCTACGTGGACGCTCTCAATGACTTATTAGCCTCATTTTTGGTATTCTAAAATTGTTGGAAATTATTGTATTTTCAATATAATTATAATTGTTAATTATTTTATGATTATTTTGAAGTATATAATATATTAGTTAAATTATATATAATGTTTTATTTTTGTAATCTTACCATATTTGATATTGATTTATATTTTATTTTGAAATAAACTATTTTGGTAATATTAACATTTTTAGAAAATAGTAAATTAAAAAATAAGTTGTCATATTTAAATTGGTCGTTTAACATCCTATGTGGACGTCCTCAATGGCTTATAGCCTCCAACTTTTATATAGTATAGATTATTCAAAAACAAAATCACACATAATGTTAACCACCCTTGATGATGTTACGTACTTCCCAAAAGTGAACCACTCTAGCATGAAATTCATTTTTATTAATCCCTTTTGTAAAATCATCAAAAACCAAAGAAGAAGCACAAGCAACCATTGTGTAAATATTTCTTTTCTTTTTCAATCTCTCTCTTTGTCAAAGTAAATCTTGAAAACCCTTTGATGTTTTAGACAAATATTATTGTCACCCTAATACTTCATATATTAGAAAGTTTCTTATTTTATATATTAAATGAATTTTCATTTTTAAAAAGTTTTAGTTTTTGTTATTTAACATAATTTTTCCATTTATTTTGGTATAAATGATACTTTGGATTTATTATACTTAAAAGACATAGTGTGTATTTTGACATAATTTATTTTCTTTAAAATGTCATATTACTAGAAATTATTCATTTCAAAATAAAATAGAAATCAATATCAAATATGGTAAAATTACAAAAGTAAAACCATTATATAATTTAACTTAATACATAAATGATTTTCGAAAGTATGACGAATTATTATATTTTTTAAAATGTTAATATTTCCAAAAATTATACTAAAAACGAAATTAAGTAAGTTGTAAAATTACTAATATTACTAAACATTTTTATACTTAAGAAGAAAATAATGTTTTTGTTAATATTACAATTTACTTTTGATTTTTCTTTTTACTTTAAAAAATAAAAAATTTAAGCAATTTGTAAAATATTAATATTTATTTTGTTAGTTTAAATTATATATGGAACACTAATTTCGTTTTTTAATATAATTTTTGAAAATATTAACATTTTTATATTTTTGAAAAATCAGTTATGTATTAAGAAGACAATAATGTTTTGTTAATATTACGATTTATTTTTGATTTTCCTTTTTATTTTAACAATTAACATAATTTAAGCAAGATGTAAAATATTAATATTTATTTTGTTAGTTTAAATTATATATGAAACACTAATTTCGTTTTTAATATAATTTTGAAAATATTAACATTTTAAAAAAATATAATATATTTTCAAAGATCAGTTTATGTATTAAATTAAATTATGTAGTGTTTTTACTTTTGTAATTTTACTATATTTGATATTGATTTCTATTTTATTTTAAATGAAAATCTTTTTTGGTAAATATTGACATTTTAAAGATAATAAATTAAGAAGATGATTTGTGATTGGTCGTTTACATCTTATGTGGACGTCCTCAATGACTTATAGCCTCAACTTTTATATAGTATAG